>CATIWM010002041.1:0-34839 GCA_949671775.1 Mallotus repandus | reverse complement strand
AAAAAGGGAAAAGAAAAAAGAGAAGGAAAAAATAAGGAGAAAATAAAAGAATGGAAAAAAGAAAGGTAAAATTGAAGTAAGAAATAAAAAAGATGGGCATTTTAAGTAAATTTCTCTTATTTTTAAGCATTGGAAAATAAGTTCTCTTTCTAAGGATGAGAAGCTATTTTCCTTTGATTAAAAATTTATTTTTCTTTAACTATTTTCTTTGGTAATCCAAACACTGAAAGCTAAGGGAAAATAATTTTCACAAACAAATTAAGCCTTCATCTTCTTTCTCTTTTCCATAATTTTTCTTAGATTGTTTAAAATACTATGGCTCCCAAAAGAAAAAAGTAGATTCCTCTCGGTTTGAATCCAGGGTAGACAAACAATTAATTAAGGATTGCAAAAGAAGGTTTCACATTCCTTCTGACTATAAGATGTTTACAGTAGATAGGAAGTTTAGGGCTCACGATCATTTAGAGAGAAACAATAAAATAATAATATATATAGATCAACTTGAGGGAGGATTAAGGTCCCTTTTAGATCCCTTCTTAAAACTCTTTCTGAACACTTATAATATAGCACCCAGTCAACTGCATCCGAACAACTATCGCCTTTTAACTGCTTTTTGTGAGCTCATCTTATCTTATGGTCAAAATTTGAGTTTCCCAATACATCGATACATGTATAGTCTAACAAGAAAAAAAGGGTAAATTAACTTATTCCTTCTTTGTTGCACCTAGGTTTAGCCTCTTTAGGAAGTTACCTAACATTAGTAAGGTTTGGAGGTACAAATATTTTGTTATTGAGCACGAGTATGATTTTGATGATATTTGAAGAGACTAGTCTTCAGACACTCACATCATTAAATGTCCCTCCAACATCTTCGATGACGTGCACTCGTTCCTTGGTGAGTTACACACATATTATTTTGTAGATAGTCCATTAGCGAACTATTATCGTTTGAAGTATTGTCTGAGGTTGTATCTGAGTAAAGCTAACTTGGGCTAGATAGTAGAAGATCCTACTAATCCTAATGGTATTCTTATTATATATTGTAGATGGTTGAGCCTGATTTTTTCGTGGCCATACTTTTAGATGATGAGAATCTTTAAGAGCAAACAAATGAGATTACTTGGGTAAAGGAGACCGAGTAAAGGGTTGTTGAAGCTCCAGTCAACCTTATGGCTTTAATTGGGATATAAAAGGGGAAAAGGAGAAATAAAAAATAATAAGGAATGGACAGGATGAGTTTACTCTTATGTTAGAGACGTGTATAATAAGGAAAAGATGAAAATGTACCTTCAAAGGAAGCCGACCAAAAGGGTAAATCGACTGTTGAAGTAATCGGCTTAGTGAGTGTTATTGGTTGAGTTGTTCCACCGATTTAAGAGCTTGGAGATGTAAAATTAATGGGCAGCAAAGTAGTGCTTATCCGTGAAGGAATTCCTTATGTTAAAGGCAAACTGGATGATATTGAGACTTCTTTTAACACACAACAATCTTCAATTCGAATGATAATTTTTTCCAAACGGTGTCACTTGATAACTTATTCGTGAATCCTTCGAATATGCATGCACATAAGAAAAACTAAGGTGAACTTGTGGGATTTATTGTAAAAACCAAAGTTAGAATTTTACATGTGCAGGAATGTATTGTATGTACATAATGTGCAGGTAAATTTGTAGTGGAGCAATGCTCTCTAGAGATCAAACTCTAGTAGATGAATATTATTCTCTCATTTCTCAAATTTCCATAAATATCCATCATCTTCTCCACTAACCTCGCTAAATAATTAGTGCCATGGAAACAATAAAAAACTCTCCCAAGACTTCACTTACCAACCATAACCTTAAAAAAGCCATGGACACAATTAATAATAATGTTCTCTCTTTGGAACTCGCTGATGCACTGGAAAAAGCTATATTCAAGCAGAAGCAAACATTGGTAAGGAAACTCTACACTAACAAGAAGTAACAAGTTAGCACCCTCACCTAGATCCTCTCGCAAGTATGGTCCGTAACAAACTCTTTTCTAGTTAGGGATCATTTAACACCTAATGTCTTTCTCATCAAGTTTGAGTCAGAAAGAGACAAAACTAGAATCTTAAAGGGGACTCCTTGGGCTGTTAACAAAATAATAGAATAAAATGTTGAGATCATTGCCAACAACATTTTTGTAGGATTAATCTCGGGCTGAAAACTCTACATTTATTGATGAGGATTGGGAGCCTATTATACAAATCCAATTCTTAATTGACTTAAAGAAACCACTGCCTAAGGGTTTTGTGAGCCAGAAGGAAAGGAAGAATAAATGGATACGATTTCAATATGAACGACTCCCCTCAAATTGCTATCTTTACAGTTTCTTTGATTATGGCATAACAAACTGCAATGTAGTCACCATAGAAGAAGATAAAGCATAACTAGTTAGAAACAACCTTGACTATGGACCAGCAAGGAGATCGATAATGGGAGGAAACCCTTACTGGAATGAGGACGCTAATCACCATCTTAACCCAGTTCACAAGATACCACCTTTTTCCACAAAGGACAATAAGCTTCCTTGGAAAGGAACAAGTAATAACGGTAACTCCAGTATAGTCTTTGAAAAAAAGGTGGCTATAGCATGTCCCTCTTCCTAGGTTTAGAGCCCTGACTCTAACAATGATAGTACGAAGGATAATGATATTTCAATCTTTAAGGAAATTGTAAAGACTTCTAGCAAGTCTCAAGCTGTTATTAGTAAAGAGAGTGACACCAAAGCTCTACCAGATCAAGCTAGCAACCAAGCCAAAACCCATACTAAGATAAAAGCCTAATTTGAAGCTCATAGGGCACAGAGGCCAAGACTTGAGCCCACCATTACTACAAGCCCACTAATAAAGGAAAGTATGCTTGGTGCTAGCAAGCCAAAGGAAGAAGAAAATAGGCCCAACCCTTCAAATGGTAAGAAATATAGCAACTGGAAACTAAAACTCAAGGACATGGTGAGGGAAAGTATTACAACTCAAGAGGACCTATCAAACAAGAAGGAAGAATCAACTTAGCTTATAAAGGAAGAATCCAATAACTCCCCTTAGGGGAACGACTTTTTAGATTTGGTCTTTTGATTTGTTTATGAGCATATCCTTTATAGTCTTTATATTTTTGACAACTTCTCTACTTTTATGCTTTTAGGTTTTTTATCCTTATCCTCTCTATCTTCTAGTCATGTTTAGGAACTCTTGCTTTGATAAGAGTTAGGCTCATGACTAGTAAGTAGTTGCAAAGTAAAGTTTCTTTTGCAATTATCGAGTAAGATAGTACCATAAAAGGCAGAGAATTTCAAAACCAGAAGAAGGGATTGAAGAATTTGAGCAGTGGAGCAATGTTGATTGCATAATGACTTAATGGAATCTCAACTTGATTTCAAAAGACATTGTGGAGGTGTTTCTTTACACCACTTCAGCAAAGAAGCTGTGGGATGATATTTTACTTGACTCAATTTCTAAAATTATAATATATAGGTTCCAATAAAGATATGATTCTGATACGGCTGGTTGACCAAATGGATTTCTCGCAATATACTCTTGAACATTTTCAACCTCAACTAATTTTTCCAGATAGAGCGTAAGTTCACCTTGTGCTCCTGCAGAAAACAATGTGTAAAAATATCATTAGAAAAATAGTTATACTTGAAATAATAAATATATTAAATATTACTAAAATAACAAAGGTAACAGAGGTATCTCACCTAATAAGCAATTGATTTTATCTTTGTAAGTGAATGGAGTAAGAAATATAGTAGTCTGAGCCTACAAAAAGAAATTGATAGAGTATGAATAATAAGCATATGCACAACTGACCATATATTCAAAATAAGGAGTTTATACATACCAGATTGCACAGGGCCTTGTATGGATTGTCATCTATCAATAATATATTTGATTCATTATACTCTATCCAAGCTTGCCAAAATTTTCTTATTTTTTCAAAAGAATGGGTTTAGTACCATTCAGAAATATCCCTACTTTAGAACAAGATGATTGGCCCTACACCAAATTAATCATAATAAAATTATCACTACCATACTCTAACATTGAGAATTCATTCAAAGCCAATAAAGAGTAGTCATTTATAATACATACCCATACAAAAAGGAACCATTGCCTAAAGTCTAAAAAAGAGCATCAATCAACAATTCCTAATTTTCTCTGTAGATCATGAACAAGCATTAAACTGTTGAATGTGAAAGAACAGAAGTGAAATAACTGTAAAGTACAACAACTTAAGAGTTCAACAACACCTAATTCTTGATGTCCAAATACCAAATTCAAATTTATCAAAGCACCATTCTAGAAAACTGAAACAATGGGGCCTCAAAAAACTGAAAAGAAAAAACAAATTTACATCAAATATTATGTATTGAATTATAATGAGATCATGAGATCAATATAAATAATCTACTAACTATAGTATATATATACCATTTTTAATCTTTATCTTGATATTAGGCCAATATCATTTCTTATATTTGTCCACCATATCAACTAGAAGTCCATTAAGATCAAATATAAGTAATTTCTTCTTAGCTTGTTAAACAATAAGTAGCCTCACAAGATGGCTAGCAATAAATGGGTGGGTTTGTATATGAAACTGGTTGGTTGCATCTTGAACAAGAGATTGCTCCACGAGATGGCTACCGATGGAGGGGATGATTTGGATATTAGGTAGGCTGGTTAAGTCTTAGGAAGTGTTAGGACCTGCAATAGGTAGAGACTGATAAGAGGAGTTGACTTCAAAATCTGCTGGAACATTAATAGAGTTGATGGGTGGTTCAATGTTCTTTAGCCTGCTCTGCCACCGGTTATCCCATTGCTCTATTGCTTTCGCAAGCATAAGTTTATAATCTCTGCCTTTATTGCCATAGTGAGAAGTATTCTTCAATCGAATCCTCTTTAAACTAATGCAATTATCCTTTGGGATGTTTAAATTTTTCAACCACATACACAAATTTGGCAAGTGGTAGCATGCCTTTTCAAAGTAAATAAACACTGTCTACAACCAACAAGGATCTATGTGGCTATGAAGTGTCTCCAGAACGTAGCTCAATCCCAATCATTGATAAGGCATATATTCAATTTATTAAAATAAACAACAAGTTATCTTAAAACTCATTAAAATCCAAAACCAATTTATAGGGATAATAATAATACCTTCCTAATTTCCTTATCCTGCAATTTAGTTTCCCAATCAATCTTCAAATGGTTTTTTTTTTGGATGGTGCCTCCAATAAATCCATCCATTCTTTAACGATTGGGAACATTTTGGGAGACTATCATTCGAATCAGGATAATACTTCTCCAGGTACTTTTTAGCCAAAAGTGAGTAATGCTCCAAAATAAGAATCTGCAAAAGAAAATTAGGAACATAAATTAAGCATTTTCCTTTTAAGGTTTCATTTCTTTCCTTTCTCTTTAAGCAGTTGTAAGAAATTATAGAAGGAGTTTGAAAGTTTAGATTATCACCTAGAGTTCTTTAAGGCAGTGCCAACAATAACATTTGGTGATTTACCAAAAATATTAAATGAGCATTTTAAAAAATAAATAATACTTACCTCCAAAAAAAATTGTGCATGCAGGTATTATATCAGCATTCAGCCCCTTTGTCCTACGAAAGCCAGCATGCAGAGAGGATAAGACTGCAACACCTCAAGCATATTCGAGTACTTTACTTAATTTTCCAAGGAGTGGGAGAAAAATGATAGAAACATTACCACCTCTCCTATATGGAAACAACAGTTTCCCAAGCATGTATAGAAGGTACACCTGGGAATATTGTTCAAGCACCTCCTTACTAGGATTACTAGGCAACTCCTCAAATTTCTTTCTTAACCATGTTAGTTTTACTTTACTGCTTGACCCATGTCACCCATCTTTTCTTAGATATTTTAAGGCATGTTTATGAACCTTTAACCTTACCACCAGTCACTGGTCTGCCATCCACCGGAAGTCCTAGTATGTATAATACATCAATCAAACTAATGTACACTTTTTCTGATCCAAGTAAGAAGAAACCATCATTAACATTATATTTTTTTCCCAAAAACTTAAGTAATTTATTGTCTTGTTTGACTGCCTTCAAACCCATAAGATGCTGAAAACCTGTTTCTTCTATTTTTTTAAAAAATTACTGGATGTGGTTTCCATTGGTTAAAGGTAGCTATATGTGCCAGTGACTGTTGCTGCATCAAATAAATATAAATGTGTGCACTATAAGCAAACCTTAGGATAATGGCTAGCAATTAATCTACATTCTTGGGGAAAAATATCGACTTAATGTCCCAAACACAATTTCAGGAAGTCTGTTCAAAAGGTAAGAACAAGGGATTACCAAATATTCTTTCTTTGACAGTTTAACCATTTTCAGACTTCTCTTCTGCAAAGGCAATTGGAACGATCAAAATAGGGGATTATAGACTGGTAAAGGACTTCTCTCAGTCTATTTAGTCAGTTTTGTTATTAACAGACTGTTTGGAAAAGGTGTAAGTAAAGGGAAAGGGAGGGGGAAGGTAAAGAAGGCGATCATTTCTTACAAGAGAGAGGTAGAGAACTGGAACTGATTGGAAGTGGCAGGACAACAACACAACACGACACTAATTTTTTTTAGAATAGGGTTTGTAACTAATGTTTGGTTAAAAGTAATATAATTTCTAGCAATTATATGACTTACATTGATTTATTCATATAATTGCTAGCTATTATATGAAGTCGAGCCCACACCGCAACTTATCTAAACTTACTAGGTTTATGTTAAATAAAATGATCTTCTCAGTGTTAATTTATGGCTTCTATTATTTGAAAAAAAATTATGGCTTCTATTGGTTATAAAATAAAAGAATTGCTTGCAATTATATGTCTCATAATAATTTCGTCATTAATTGATAGCGATTGTATGAAGCCTAGCCTCCACCATAGCTTATGTAAAATTAATAGGTTTATGTTGAATAAAATAATCTTTTTTTTATTTATGTTAGCCTATAATACTAATTTTATACGACATTTTTTCTTTTTTATTGAATTATTTATTTTTCATCTTTACCATTAACTGAACATTAAATTTTATAACTTACATAATATAATTAATCAATATGTTACAAAGTTTTTATTTACTGCATCATTTTTTTGTCTTTATCATTAATTGTATATTGAATTCCACAAGTTCCATAACATAATTAATAAAAAGTTATAAAATGTATTTTGGTTGTTTTTTTTATTTAAATAGTAAGTTATGTATTTTAATTATTGTAATTTTTTTTTGCAAGATTAATAGTTTTTTGGTGGTGGGTTTGTTTTTCATAAAGCGCTAGCAATTATATTACTGAAAGCAGATGATTGTTGTTGAGTTGTTGTCGTGATGTTCCGGTGTTGTTGTTCCAATGTTGTTGTGTGTGTTATTTTGATTGTTGTGGGATTGTTGTAAAATTGCTGTTTTTTTTTTTGGCAAGATTAATAGTTGCCTTTTATTAGTGGATTTGTTTTTCACGTTTCATTTTGGAAACTTAATTTTTAATAGGCTAAAATCATAATTTTGAAAAAAAAAATGAAGAGATGCTGTTGAAACATGAAATAGTGATTTTCAAAAATAAAATTTAAGGACATATATTTGATAAATTAATTTTTTTAACATAAACTAGTAATTATACACAAGTTATGGGTCCAGTCTGGGCTACATAATCGCTAGAAATTATATTACTGAAAGCATATGTTTGTTGTTAAGTTGTTAGTGTTGTAAAGTTTTTGTGTGTTCCTTTGATTGTTAGTGTGTGTTGAATGAGATGCAATATAAGAGTTTTATATTTTTCTTTATTAGGGCAGGAATTATTTTTTTTAATTCTTCTTTTATCAATTTTCTATATGTTGTGGGTCATCATCTCCACCTATCTTCTACTCCTATGTGCTAAAGTTATATAAATTACTACTCCCCAAAATTAAGAGGTAACTTCTTCTTTTACAACAACCCTCACAACAACACATAATTACTCAACAACATAATAGCATTGGAAAACATAATAAAATTCAAACACATAATAGCATTGGAAGTAAAGAATCATTAGCAGAAGAAGAATCCCTTCATCTTTCTCTACCTCTTTGTTTTTCGGTCTCCCTGTCGTCTGTATTTTGGCATTTGCGTGACATGACTTAATAGCTGAAGAAGAAAGAAAGAAAAAAAACCATACCTCTTCCTAAATTTTAGGTTCGGGTAGCCCTATATTCAGGTACTACTCTTCAACCTTCCTATTTAAAAAAAAAAAAAAAATTGGACTCTAAAAGCAAGAAATGCCCTAATTTTTTCTTATATGATGATTTTTATTAATTGCTATACATTCCCACTGTCAGTGAGTTATGTCTCGAAAGTTCAAATTTTCAATCCCTATTATTGTCACTCGGACAGTGAGTGATGAAAGTGATTTTCTCCAAACGAGAGTATTGGTACTGGAGCAAGAGGTAGTGCAACTCAAGAGCCTACATGAAGAGATAAGAGCACATCTCTGCTGAGAATATAAAGAGACCATGGCAGAGATAAAGACAAACCCGAACTGAAATGAAGAAGGAGATCAAGGCTGAAATGCGAGTTCTCTTGTCAGCCATGCAGAATAATATGCAACAATATATGGAACAAATGATGTTTAAAAGTAAAATTTATCTTCATATTTTTTTTGGATTTATTTATGGCCATTAATTATTTTTTATATTTTTTTTGCTTGATGATGCATATGGGAAGGGGTAGACTTTCCTTAAAAGTATTTCCAAATTTTCTTTTCCTTGTCATCTGAATGGACCATTGTAGAGAAAAAAAATTCGGGAGGGTAAGGGGGCTAACTTTACTTCTTACTCTACTATGACATGTTTCAGATTTCCCAAAACTTTTTTAGGCATATCAATTCTTTAATATCTAGATTTTGGTGGGTTAATGATGTTCATAAGAGGTCTTTGCATTGGTCTAGATGAGAAGTTCTAACAAAGGTCCAAATTTAAAAAGGCTCGGGTCCAAGGAGTTGGAGAAATTTAATCTAGCTTTGTTGGCTAAGCAGGTTTGGAGGCTATTGAATATATAAGACAACTTATGGAGTAAAATCTTGAAATCTAGATATAACCCTCATACTTCTTTTCTCAATGCTCAGCTAGGTTCTAGACCCTTCTGCGGTTGGTCTAGTCTTTTATACGCTAGAGATGTTATAAAGTCTAGTTTTAGATTTAATGTGCACAATGGGAAGTCTATCAGTATTTAGGATGATCCATGGGTATTAGAGGCACAGGACTTTAAGCCAACTTCGAATAGGATTGTTGAAGAGCCTATTTATTTTTTATATGTATATATAGAATAAAATAAATTGAGAATGAATGAGGGATAAATAGCTCAAATCTAGTTAGTTTTATACTTCTATTGTTGATAATCCTTATCTTTGTAGAACTAGTTTTTATTATTGAAAGTAAAATGAACTACCCTTCATATAAATTTGTAGCTTCTCATAGGCTTTTTAGTGTTGGATATACATTTTGCATTTAGATAATGATATGTGGTATCAAATATGTTTGAATATCTTTAGAGTAAATATATATTTTCGAATTATGAAGATATCTTTTCAAGCATATTTTAAAAAATAGAAATGTTAAAATGAAATACTCCGGCAAAATAATAAAGAATTAATTTGTAATCATAAACATTATGATAGAATTTTAAATGTTGCCCATCATTTCAAAAAATAGCTATTTTATTGTTGAATTGGACAATAAAAAGTAGGCCTAATTATTTAAAAAATTACAAATTTTACGAGTTTTAACAATTTTAGTATGTTTTTTAAATTTTACATCTTTTTATAATTTTAATATGTTCTTTTAACATTTACAAAAAAAATTATAAACTTTACAACTTTTAACAATTTTAATATATTTTTTAAAAATTTTTGTCGAAAAAATTGTTAAAACTCATAAAATTCATGATTTTTTTAGATAATTAGTCTAAAATTAAATTATGTTTGTTCAATTAATTTCTTAATATCTTACAAAATGTTGTAATATTTAATGTTGATATGACAATAAATTTCTTTTGATTAAAAAAAAGAATTTAATGAATTAGTAAAATTTATCTTCTTAAAATATACCATTTTAAAATAAAAAATAGTATTTCAATTTGTTATAAATTTAGAATTACTTATATGACATTGAAATGAATTTTTTAATTTAAAATATGTTAAAATTATTTAAAGGTGTAAAGTTTACGATTTTAAAGTGAAAAGGATATTTCAGTGTTATATAAACAACTACAAATTTATAAAAAATTAAAATATTATATATTTTTTTAATTTTAAAATTAGTATATTTTAAGAAAAATTCTTTTGTTAAATCTTTAAATTTTTTACTTTTAAATTAAAAGGTATTTGGTTCTATATTAACATAACATTTTATAAGATACTAATATATTGATTAAATAAATATAATTAAATATTGAAATATTTTTTTTTTATAAATTTTAAAAAATATATTAAAATATATAAAGTTTAAAATTTTTTAAATAAAAATTGAAACATGATAAAATCCATAATTTTTTTAAATAGTTAGGCCTAAAAAGATACCAAAAATTCAGAATTTTGAAGCCATTGTTAGCAATAATTCATACATAATAAGCACGTCTCTTGTTGATATAACCAATTTCAAATGTATAAAAATGGTCATAAACACAAAAAGAAAAAAAAGTGTAATGGCACTTCCTGCTGTCCAGATAATAGCTTTTAATCATTATAGAATCAGAAAAAGCTTCAACAGGAACATAAATAAATATTAAATTCTAATGGGTTTATGATGAGTGGGGAAGATAAGGACCTACACAAGCCAACTAATACAATCAAGAAAGCGTCAAAAAGCCTAAAGATAAGCCATAAAGTATAAATAAAGCAAATCAAAAAGTTATGATCTTTGTTGAAACGTCAATTTTTGGTAGGCAATTAGCTAAAGAAAAAACCACACCGCACTTTTAACAAACATGTAAACTGCAATTTCTGATTCAACAAAAACTACTACATTTCTACTCAATTCTTTCATTTGAATCAAACCACATCACAAATCCTAAACACATAAGAGCCCAAATCTAAGCTCTCTCGCCTCTGATCCTCCTAGCCAATTGAATATCCTTAGGCATGATTGTGACCCTCTTAGCATGAATAGCACACAGATTTGTATCCTCAAACAGCCCAACCAAATACGCCTCAGCTGCTTCTTGTAAAGCAGAAACAGCGCTGCTTTGGAACCTCAAATCAGTCTTGAAATCTTGAGCAATTTCTCTAACCAGCCTCTGAAACGGAAGCTTCCTTATCAAAAGCTCTGTACTTTTTTGATACTTCCTGATTTCTCTTAAAGCGACAGTTCCGGGTCTGAATCTGTGTGGCTTCTTCACTCCTCCAGTCGCCGGAGCAGACTTCCTTGCAGCTTTGGTAGCCAGTTGCTTCCTCGGAGCCTTTCCTCCTGTGGATTTTCTAGCAGTTTGCTTCGTACGAGCCATCGCAACCAAAAAAAATAGAAAATGAAAAGGAGTTTTTGTTTGGCAAGAAAGAGTCAAATAGTGAGAGAGAATTGATGTGAAGTAAGACTGATTGAGGATTTGTTTTATAGCAGAGAGATGAGAATCGCGGGAAGAGAAAAAATGTGGAGGGTTTTGAAATTTTGGAAGGAGGGAATTGGACCGTTGGATGTGATGAGAATCGAGGGTTGGAAATCGCTTGAAGGAGAGTGTTCCGGATCGCGATCCGTGTCTAAGGTGAAGTGGCCAATTAGGATTAGTTTGGTGTGGCGGGCATCATTTTCGGCTTTTAGGCTCCGTGAATTTGTAATTATCAAATAATGAGTTTGATGGGCTAAAACTGCCCAGTTAGAGGATTCTTTTCATTATTATTGTAAAATGTAGATCATATTAATGAAGATTAAATTATATATATTTTTAGATTAAACATAATTAATATTGATTTATATTTAATTAAAAATTAAAATTTTCCATATTTTAATTTTGTTTTTGTTAATATTTTATCCTTTCCGAACATCAAAATATTTTTGATTTTCTTTATTTTATAAAAATAAATAAATTTAAAAATAAAATCTTTAGTTCTTTAATTTTTTAATTATTTTTAGTTTTAATATTAACGAAATTTAAATATATACGTATATTTTAATAAATAAATTAAATAAAATTAAGTTATAATTTTAATAATTTTATAAATTTTCATCAATTTATTTTAAATTAATTTCTATTTTATTTTATTTTATTGATTTTTATTCTTTTTAAAACTTATATTTATCTAAACTGAAATAATATATAGAGAATTGCAATTTTGAAAATGAAGAATTAAATTATCTTATTAAAATAAATAAATTAAAGTACTAGTTTTTATCAAATGGAAGAAGTAAAATGTGTCTTGCTTATTAAATAACTAAAATGAATGATTAGAAAATTAAAACTGAATAATGTGAAAATTTGATTTTTAAACAATAATGAGAAAAAGTGTTAATTAGTCCAAATAGGGAGAAATACAATTTGCTTTTTATGAATCATGAATTTAGTATTCTAACCACATCATATTAGCACTATTTTTAGTTATAATATATTTAAAAATTAATCTTATTTGCAAATAATTTTTTATATTTTAAATAATTTAATTTTAAATAAAATAAATATTATGTTTAAACCTAGAGCTTGAATATTGTTTCACTACTCTATATCGATAATGAACAACTTAGTTATTAATTTTTTTAATTTCAGTTAAGGTAATTGTCTTAAATTACTTAACGCCTCTTTCAAGTTCAGTTAAAATTATTAATATTAAAATCTAACCCACTCTCGTGGTTAAACGGTTAATCAAAACTCATTAAGTTCTTTAACAATTATTTTATCCTAGAAGAGCTTGTCTACTCTTATAATCAAGTGATTTAAGTGCTATTAATTTTAAGTTAGTAAATTCCCCTTACTCTCGTTGGTTAATTTACACATAAACATGTAATCAATCAGGTATAATAATAAAAGTAAGAAACTGAAAATCAATTTAATAACTAAAAATATGTGTTCAATCACATGTTAGAATAGCTACTCCAAATTCAAACCCTAAAATAAAGTTTAGCCAAATATGTGTTTAAAAAAAATTAAAAACATAAAATAAATAATAAGAGAAGAAGAAGAATATAAAAAACTCCTTTTGAAAGTGCTAAAAAATTCTTCAACTCTTGTTCATTTTCTTGAGCTTTTGTTTGTAGTTTTTGGAGTGTTTAGAATATGTCTAATACTCCTCATATTCTCCCTTATATAGGCATTGAATGATAGAGTCCTAATTCCTTTTCTGAATTTCTCAGTCCAAATCCGTAAGGAGAAATTTTCTTGTTCAACACGACCTAATATGACACGACCATGCTTCAAACTGTGCTTCAATTGGTTCCATTCGACACGCCATAAATGTGACCATGCCTCAATTTAGACTTTGATACAGAAGAGCACATAGCTTGGCACACGACCATACTTCAGGCCGTGTCAATATTTCTTTAATTTTTTAAATGGGACAGAGAGTGACATGGCCTATAGAATGGCAATACTGCAGGGTGTGCTTATGATTCCTTTGCAGTGAGTGACATGGGCTACGATATGCCCATATCACGACCACACTCGATTTTTGCCTTCAATTTTGAGAAATTCTTCATTAAATTACCTACAAAAAAGGGATAATAATTAAACTAAAAAAAAAATACTCCTAATCAAACTAAAATTAAACCAAAAATAACAAAAATCCTAATTAAGACTCTAAATGAAAAATCATTTCTAGTTAAACTAAAATTCCTAAAATATAATTATTATTCACCTAAAACTAATATAAAACTCATTAAAATTCAACTTAAAATATATGTATAAATTACATACATAAACCAACAACTTACTAACCATAATATTCTCAGTGCCAAATTATTGCACCACCATCTAATAAGGAGGAATAACATCTATGTTGGTAGAAGAAGAAAACAAAGCCTCGACCACTATCCCTAGATCTCTATTCTTTGATACATCTTAACCAAGTGTATTATTATGAACAATATCACCCTCTTAATCCTTAGCTTGCATTTCTTAGCTATGGGAAGAAGTTAAATCACAAGATTCCACTACTAACCTTCTTCGAATAAAAGCCACATCAGAAACAATGTGGAAACATTAGGGGCCCATAACTAATTAATGGAGAAAAATAAATAAAATAATAGAACAATAAATTAACGTGGTTCGACAGAGCCTACGTCCACGTTCAAAGATGGCAAAATAATTTTCACTATGGTAACAAAAGGAGATTACAAAATATGACTAGACAACACTTAAATATTAACCACACCTAAGTGTTTAAACCCAAAACTCACCAAATCACTCACACTACTCGTACAAAAAGCTATAGTAGACTATGAAACAAATGTCTACTTTGCTTGTGTTTCTTTTGTGATGAAATTAAAATGGAGAGTAAGGTTATTTATAGCCAATGAGAATCAAGAATATATGGCCACAAATTAAAGACCAAGTTTGTGGTTATTAGCCAATTGTCCATGTCTCTTTCTTTATATCCACATGTATATTGCTAGAGCATATCAAGTTGTCTCCTTAATATTATCCACGTACTTTATATCCACATGCATATTGCTTTTGAGTTAATCATGAAATCTTCTTGGGCTGGACATAAAGGTTTGGGCTAACAATCAAGACATTTATAACAAATCTCCAACTTTACTTGTATTGTTTACAAGTCTTCAAAATAGTGAACCAATATGCCGCCTTCTCAAATGCCCCAGTGGGCAACTTAAATACTTTAAACACCAACTAAGTTCAAACAGTGCTTGAACTTAGATACCGTAACTGACTTGGTCAACATATCCGCTGGATTATCAGCAATACCAATTTTCTTCACCATAACAGTACCCTGAGATATAATCTCTCGAATGAAATGATATCTGACATCAATATGTTTGGTCCTTTTGTGATACATTTGATTTTTGGCCAAATGTATTGCGCTTTGATTGTCATAATGAACAACAGTCTCATCTTGCATCAAACCTAAATCACTAACCAAACCTCTAAGCTAGATGACTTCTTTTACTGCTTTTGTAGCTGCCATATATTCCACCTCTATAGTAGATAAAGCAATAGTTGATTGTAAAGTCACTTTCTAACTTATGGTACAACCAAAAAGAGTAAAGACATATTCAGTTAGAGATCTCCTTTTATCCAAATCTCCAGCATAATCAGAATCCATATAGCCAACAACATTGCTACATGTATCAAAACTTCTATCATATACCAAGCCAACATCTGAAGTACCTTTAAGATACCGTAGAATCCATTTAAGAGCTTACCAGTGAGCTTTTCCAGGATTGCCCATAAATCTACTCACCACGCTGATAGCATGGGAAATATTCAAACAAGTGCAAACCATAGCATACATTACGCTCCCAACTGCACTTGCATAAGGAACATGTGACATTTGTTCCTTTTCTACATCTATCTGTGGTGACATATCTGCTGATAACTTGAAATGACCTTCCAACGTAGTACTGACAGGTTTTGCATCTAGCATTCCAAAATGCTCAAGTACTTTTTCAATGTACCTCTTTTGGGACAAGTGTAACTTTCCTGCACTTCAATCCCTGTGAATTTTCATTCCCAAAATCTTCTTTGCTATTCCCAAATCCTTCATCTCAAATTCACTCATCAACTGTTCTTTTAAAATATTGATCTCAGACATGTTCTTGGCAGCAATCAACGTGTCATCAACATATAATAGCAAATAAATGAATAAACCATCAGAGAGTTTTCTAAAGTACACATAACTGTCATAGTTACTCCTAGAATAACCATGATTTATCTTAAAAGTGTCAAACTTTTTATACCACTACCAAGGAGATTGCTTCAAGCCACATAATGACTTTTTCAAAAGACAAACATGATCTTCTTTTCCTTGAACAACGAAACCCTCTAGTTATTGCATATAGATTTGTTCTTCAAGTTCACCATGTAAAAAAACTATTTTGATAGCAAGCTTTTCAAGCTCTAGATTAAACAGTGCAACAATGGCAAGTAACACACGAATGGAGCTGTGTTTTACAACAGGAGAGAATACTTCATTGAAGTCTATCCCTTCTCTTTGACTAAAACCCTTTGCAGCCAAGCGTGCTTTAAACCATGTTGCTTCAACACTTGGGGTTTCTTTTCTTGAAGATCCATTTGCAACCATCAATCTTTTATCCTTTTAGTGGTTTCACTAGCTCCCACGTTTGGTTCTTATGAAGAGACTCAATCTCCTCACTCATAGCAACTAACCACTATGTAGAATCACTACTTGTGATAGCCTCATGATAAGTAACATGATCATGAGTTTCAACATCTTCTACCACTGATAGTGTATAAGAAACCAAATCTGCATACCTGAACTTTTGAGGTAGTCTAATTATCTTCCTGTCTCTATCGATTGTAATACTATACGGGCTTTGCTACTGTGGAGTGAAAACTTATTCATTAGGCTCATGTTCATCGTCTTGAATGGACTAATCAGAGGTATGCTCTTTCTCAGATTTTTTTGCTTTAAGCTCCGCTTACTTACTGACACTAGGACTATCTTCTGTATTGACAACCTCCTTTTTTAGATGAAGCATGAATGACTCATTGAATTTGACATCTCTGCTAATTATGAACTTGGGAGAATCAGGTTCAGTACACCACAATCTGTAACCTTTTACTCCAGTTGCATATCCAAGAAATATGCATTTTTTAGCCCTTCGCCCAAGTTTGCCATCATTAGTGTGAGCATATGCATGACACCTAAATATTTTTAAATCTGAGTAATTAGCAGGTTCACCCAACTATACTTCAATAGGAGTCTTCAATTCAATTTCTGTCGATGGAGACCGATTCACAAGATAACAGGCCATGTTCACAGCTTTAGCCCAGAAACCTTTGGACAATCTGGCATTTGAAAGCATATAACATGCTTTCTCCAGTAGAGTTCTATTCATACATTTTGTAACTCCATTCTGTTGTGCTGTGTGTTTCACAGTGCAATGTCTCACTATGCTTTCATTTTCACAAAACTCATTAAACTGACTTTCACAAAATTCCATACCATTATCCATTCTCAAGCACTTGATCTTCTTGCTAATATGATTCTCAATCAGTGCTTTCCACTTCTTGAAGGTAGGGAATACATCATTTTTATGCTTCAAAAAATACACCAAGACTTTCCTAAAAAAATCATCAATGAAAGTCAATAGGTATCTGGCACCACCTTTGTCGGAACAGGCGTAGGGCACCAAAGATCATAATTGATGTAGTCAACTGTGCCCTTAGTCCTATGAATGGCAGTACTGAACTTGACTTTGGTCTGCTTCCCATAGACACAATGTTCACAAAAGTCAAGCTTTCTAATTTTCAAACCATCTAACAATCCACGCCTACTAAAGATAGACATCCCTGTCTCACTCATATGCCCCAGTCGTATATGCCACAAATGAGCAGTGTCTAAGTTTGAGTCTGATGAAGATAATACAGAAGCTGGACCAATAACTGTACTTCCTTGTAGTAGATAAAGGCCATTAATCAATTTTCCTTTGATCATAGTCAGAGCACCTTTTAAAAATTTTAGCACTCCACCTTTAATAAAAAACTTATAACCTTGAGAATCAAGTGTTCCCAAAGATATAAGGTTTTTCTTCAGTTCTGGTACATGCCGAACACCAGTCAAAGTTCTTACAATACCATCATGCATCTTGATTTGAACTGTTCCAATGCCAACAACCTTACAAGACATATTATTTCCTATAAGAACAGTGCCACCATTAATTTACTGGTAATTAACAAACCAATCTTTATCAGGACATATATGATAGGAACATCTAGAATCAAGAACCCAAACATCACTAAATAAACTAGAAGATATTGTGAGAACATATCTGGCACCATCAGAATTATCTGTAGCAACATTGGCAGTATCACTATCATATGACTTATTATCTGCCTTATCCTTTTTATTTTTGAGTTTCAGACATTTTGCCTTCCAGTGACCGTCCTTCTTGCAGTACCTATATTTTCCTTTTCGACCTTTGGACTTTGATCAAAATTTGCCTCTGCTACTAGTTAAGCCTTTCTCCTTAGTTCTACCTCTGGTAAATAATCCATGTACTTGATTATCTCTATGATTTTCTGACACCTTTTTCTTTAACTCCTAAGAGTAACGATGACTTGATGTCTTCCCTTGAAAGGGTGTCTCTTTCATAAAGCATGGTGTCAATAAAATGCTCAAATAAATGAGGTAAAGAACATAACAACATTAAGGCTTGATCTTCATCATCAACCTTCACATCAATGTTTTTAAGATCCATAATAATTCTGGTGAATTCAGCAAGATGATCTTTAATAGGTGTGTCTTCTTTCATCTGAAGAGTGTAGAGTTTTTGCTTTAAATAAAGTCGATTGGTGAGAGACTTTGTCATGTAAAGACTTTCTAATTTTAACCATAGAGTAGCAACAACTTCTCTTCTGTAACTTCTTGTAGCACTTCATCTGACAGTGATAACAGAATAGCGCTATGTGGAAGCTCTAGTAGATCATATTTTTCTTGTTTTGAATAGAATAACACTATGTACACGCTCTAGTAGATAAGAATTTTTCTTGTTCTGTAATCGTCTCCGACAGAGTCTCCCTGCCTTTCAACGCCTTTTGCAACCCTTGCTAGACCAATAAAGCATGCATCTTGACACGCCATAGATTGAAATTATTATTGTCGTTGAATTTTTCAATCTCAAATTTTGCTGTCATAGTTACACCAAGTCAAAATATCCCCTTGCTATAAATTGAAAAAATTCTCAAAAAAATATATTTTATGATGTGGAAGATCAGTTAAAACTGCAACCACAGAGCATACTCAAAATTTTAAGAGAAATTACAACTAAAACTCTGATACCAGTTTGTGGAAACGTTAGGGGCCCACAAGTAATTAATGGAGCAAAATAAATAAAATAATAGGACACAATAATTTGATGTGGTTCTGCAGAGCCTACGTCTACAGTCAGAGACGGCAAAATAATTTTCACTATGGTAACAAAAGGAAATTACAAAATATGACTAGACAATATTTAAATATTAACTACACCTTTGAATTACCCAAGTGTTTAAACCCAAAACTTACCAAATCACTCACACTATCCGTACAAGAAACTATAGTAGACCATGAAACAAATATCTACTTTACTTGTGTTTCTTTTATAATGAAATTCAAATGGAAATTTAAGGCTATTTATAGCCAAAGGAAATCAAGAACATATGGCCACAAATTAAAGATCAAGTTTATGGTCATTAGCCAATTGTCCACGTCTCTTTCTTTATATCCACATGCATATTGCTAGAGCATATCAAGTTATCTCCTTAATATTGTCCATGTACTTTATATCTAGATACATATTGCTTTTGACTTAATCATGAAATCTTCTTGGGCGGAACATAAAGTTTTGGACTAACAAGACACTTATAACAAACAATATCAGAATGAACAAATACCTGAACCCTTCCCTTTGAGTTGACTGCATGGAACATATAGCAATCCCGAAATAGAGATGCCCTTAGCATTGGATCATAAGGCCAAGAGAAGATGTCCACATCATTCGGTTTCAATTCACAGTCATCCTTTGTATGTCCCAGAATCCCACACCAATAGCAAAAAGTTGACAATCGCTTAGATTTGAAATACACCCATGATCGAATGTGTTTACTATAAAAAAAATCATCATTCCACTTGTCGACGGTTGCATTACATCAATAGAAATACAAACTCTAATGAACTTTCCTTATGAATTAATGTTGTTAGGATTGATTTTCAACACAGTCACAATCTTGGAAGCAATTTTAATAATAGAATCCTAGTCCCTTGTATTGAGAGGTAAAATGCAAATACGCACCCAAAATGGACATATTGAGAACAACCTCCCTCTTCGTTTAATTTGTCAAGGGTAAGTAGCTGATGATCAAAGTGCCATGGTTGCTCCTTCAGACCCATATTACAGTCAACCTTCAACTCAAACGCACAAATGAAAATGTAGGAACTGACCTCTTGTAGTTTAAAGCCCTTATTTAAGAGCCATGCCCCTTGAAGTGTGCTGGAGAGAGCCTTCAGATTGAACGGTTTCCCAAATAGAATTCTCCCTACAATACAATGAGCATGGCTAGAAAAACCATCTTTATCTATTTCACTCACTCGCAAATCAATATCCTCTTCCTCAATGCAAGCGCAAATTGTCACGCCAGCGCTCAAGATCTTGAGCCACCAGATTGAGGTGAAAAAAGAACCTATCCAATAATGAAATCAAGAAAAACGTGCCAACCTAACGGGAGAAAGGGACCTAACCATGGTAGAGAGAAAAACTCCATCAAACAGAACTGTTTCAATAAATTTGTACACCAATATTCACTCAACTTGAGTGAAGTCAAATCAGCTAAAATTTGACCTAAGTTAGAAAAACCATATATATATATAATTTTACATTTAATATTAAAAATAATTATATCTAGTGAAAATTTGAACATTTGACATATTTATTTTTTAAATTATTTTATACTTAAACTAAAATAATATTCAACGATTAAAATTTTAATTTTTATTATATTGCAACAGCATTAGAGCACATCTGAAGTCAAACGCACCAAGAAAAAAGGAGGGAGACAGAACCCAACAGTTTTTTGAGCTCTGAGCAGCTCCACCTAACGGTCATTTGAATGTCTGGTAGTCGAAAGTCTATAGAGAAACACAGATCATAAACATATACGAAAAAAAGAAAAAAAACTCAATCACAAGTACCCAATTGAAGAAAAATAATCACCCAAAAGAAAAAAAAAACATCTTGAATTGAATATATGTATAGATAGATACATCTATGTAATTTATAGTGTACCTTCTCGTCAAATCTTCAACTTTTTTTTATATTAAGTAACAACAATTAATAATGCTGGTTTGTGTTCCCTACGTTATCTGTTCATCTTCTGAAAGTATAGTTTTTCACTTATGGGGTTTCCTAAATTCTTCTCTCTTTTCTCTTCAAGTAACCGCAGCCACCACAACAACAGCAACGATACCATTCATTCTCATGTTCTTGTACGCGAAAACCTTGTCAAAATTCCTGAAGACCCCATTACCAGTAATGGGTATTCTGTTTTTAATTACTTGCGTCGCCTTGTATCTGCAAGTTAGTTTTTCTTTAAAAAAAATTATTTGATTGTTGCTTGTTATGTTTTTATTTATTCATTTATTTGTTTATTTTTTGAACTGGGTTTGTGTTGTTTTTGTTATAATGTGTAGAGAAAAGTGATGGTGGGGTGAGGACTGATGAAGAAGAGAAAGTGTATTCTTGGCTTTATGCATTGGCGCAATCGGATAAAGATTTGGTTTATGAGTATGTTCGATCTACTGAAAGAGGTGAGTAGGTTTGCTTCTTTTCTATTTTAGTTTTGTGTTGTTGACAACTTGATGTGTTTGATGAGATGTCTGGCAAAAGAAACTATCCTGTTTCAATTTGTAATCGAGGTGTGTGATTAGATATAGTGTGGTAAAATAGGTTTGCTAGTTAGTGTGATGGAGACTCATTAATCAGGTTAATCCTGCAGTTAACATGATATAGTTCCTCTTGATCTTGAAAGACCAACTAATTCTATACCAAAAATAAAACTCCATCCAAACATTCGTTCCTTTTTATTTTGACCCAAATTAAATGTTTACAAATTAATAACATCATCACAATTCACAAAGAATATCTGATGGTGCTTAAGAATTTGATAGAGCTGATGGAAGTAGCCACTTGTGGAGTCTACAAGGTTCAATGGGAAAATAAAATTGTTCTCATAGATATACAAGGATATAACAAATAGTTGTGTGAAAATTTTTTGGATGAGTTTACTTCATCCCTGTGGTTATCTGCCTTAGGCTAATGATGCTTTTAATACCTGCCTTGTTCTATATCCCCACTTGTGAAAGTATATCTTTATTCTCTGTTGAATTCTGCGGCCATTCTCCAGCATCTTGATGCAAAGATGCCAAGAGACTATATTTATATTTCCATTTAAAAAATATATATGACGATTGTTCGTAAACAGAATCTAATTCGACAATCTTAAATGTGGTGCAGAAAAATGTTTTTGTGCACCAAATGCCATTTGAAATTCAGTATGTTAGAGGAACTATTGGATGATTTTCCTGCCCTTATATAGAAAAATAGACAGGTTCATGTTTGCTTTTGCAAACATTCTCTCTAGATTTGGACTTTCTAAAAGCTTTGTAATGTGGAATAGGCAAATCTAGCCATAATTTTTTCCTAGTTTGGCGTGTGCTTTGCGATTGAATGATTAGATTAATCAAGAATGCCTATGTTTACAGGTACAATAAAAAAATATCTCAGAAGTGACAACTAGTTCATCTTTAAGATGCATGCTATTCCTTCTTCATTATGGCTAGAAAGAGTTCTTCTTTCTTTTTTGAGATGTTTGATTGACATGCTTTCTGATAATACTATTTGTTTTCTTAAAATGTGCGAAAACACCAACTCCTACTCTTCTCTATCATAAGACAAGTATCCATTAACATTTTGCAGGCTTGAGCTTCACTGAGGCTGAGAGGAGACTGAAAGAAAATGGTCCAAATGTTCCTCTAGAATATAATTTTCCAAGATGGTGGCATCTTCTGTGGACTGCCTTTTTTCATCCTTTCAATATTATTTTGGTTGTGCTGTCAGCACTCTCATACATAACTAGTGACAGCCCAAATGGATGTATCTTGCTCATACTGGTTTTTATTAGTGTGAGCCTTAGGTTCTATGAGGTGAGCATTGCTTAATTTGTTAGTCGAAAGCGCCTTCTCTATTTCTCAAACATGGTCTTTACCAATTTTTCATAAACTTTTCAGGAGCACAGTAGCTCAAAAGCTGCAATGAAACTCTATGAATTTGTCAAGCGTCCAGTAAAAGTTCAGAGATGTGCTGGTAGAGTTATTCAGACAGAGTTAATAGTGCAAGTTGATCAAAGAGATGTTGTGCCAGGGGACATCGTCATATTTGAACCAGGGGACCTTTTTCCAGGCGATGTGAGATTATTGTCTTCTAAGCAACTTGTTGTAAGGTATAGAACCTCTAAACCTCTGCCTCATTTACTGGAACAAGGTTATTAATTTCTTTCATGTCATTGCTACGTTCTCCTGAACAGCTGATTATAGAACATGATCACATGCTGCTTTTTGAACAGTCAGTCCTCGTTAACTGGCGAGTCCTGGACAACTGAAAAAACAGCTAATGCTAAAGAAAATGCAAGCACACCTTTGCTAGAGCTAAAGAATATTTGCTTCATGGTAGGTATAACTATTCCTGGCGTTGCCCTTTTCGCTGATAGAAGTCATTGCCTAAGTACCAAAATTCAGAATGTGGGTTTTCATCATAATGAGTTAATAGATATTGACTAAAAATTAGTTTTTTCTGGTATTATCTTAGCACATGAAGCTAGTAAAGATGAATATTCAAATAACAGCATTGGTGCTACTTCTGTTTGAAGGTCTTGAGAAGGATGTCACCCAAAATTAAGAGTTACTATGGAATTTTGAAAATTTTTTTGGCGTTCTTAGTGATCATTGGAACCTAGGCGTATTTGCAAGGTTGCTTCATATGTGAGTTGTGCCGTAGGTCATAGTTCAAACCGCAAAAATAACCTTCAAACAGAAGTAGCAAGGGTTAAACTGCATAGATGGGACCTTCCCTAGAGCTCGATGAGTGATGTATCATGTAATGATACCATCCAAGACAAACTGGGCAACCAAAGTTTTGTCAACCCCATGTATTGCCTTCCCTTTGTGCTTATTATGGTATTTGACTGTCTGATCTAAATTGCATTTAGCGAACACCGTATGATGTTATGATTAGTTGGATATGGAACTTTAGTTAAGTAGACTAATTGATATTAAACCATCAATTTAGATTTTTACAAATAGAATTGCAAGAATCATTGCTTAGAGAAAGAAGAGCACATATGAATTCTATTCCCAGTCTTATTAGTTCGGACCAGTCACAATTTTATTTGATATTTAAAGAGTAGGATCTTGGTCTTGCAAACAAAATGAGGACTCAAACCTCTAACATCTATTGGCAGAGTTCTTTTATATCTTTCAATGTTAGTAACTTTAGAAGACTCTAATTATATGGCATTCTCTTGACAATTGACAACCTAAAGCTGCAAGGACAGACAACAAATATGGCAAACCATAGTTTGTTGAGTCTTGTGAGGAAAATAAACATGGACAAAGAAAATGAAGAAGTGAAAAAGGAAAAGCAACTTGAAGTTGAGACTTACTTGCATTCATTTAAATATTTTCAGTCGCTGGGTACTAAAGCCCCGGAACTATAGTTGTGATTTTTACTTCACATCGAGTCTGTAGAAAGTCGGAAGATATAGCCTTAGTCTTCTATTAGTATACAGGCCCCTCATTTTGCTTCAAAATAATTTCTTTTGTCCTGTATAAATTGTTGGAAGTTATAGCATAATTTGTTGAATTGGAACAAAGATAGTAAAATCAGGTGCTCATTACATTTATAGTTAGTGGTGCAGAATGCTGTTGTAGCTGGATAATAGCTAGAAATGGGCATTCATTTGATGTTACAGGAAGTTAGAGACTATCTAAATGAACAATGAATGAAAATGGAAAAAGAAGTACAGATTTTTCTTAAAGCAAATGCTCATGTCCTTCAGGTTAAAATTGCTTTACCACAAAATTTGGAGATTAAGTAGCAATTGGGATAACAATGAATATATCTTTTCCTCCCAACATGATTACATAACTATTTTCATTCTTGATTGGCCTTTTGTGGTTAGGATTTATGTAGTTTCAGCATTGGGAGCAAGAAAGCAGAAATAGGCTACATATGTCTACAGCACTCTGAAATAATGTGGGTTTTGAATTTGTTTCAGGGAACAAATGTGGTATCAGGTAGTGGGACTGGTCTGGTTGTTTCCACTGGATCCAAGACTTATATGAGCACCATGTTTTCAACTATAGGGAAGCAAAAACCACCAGATGGTTTTGAGACTGGCATACGACGGATATCCTATGTTCTTATTGGTGTTATGCTAATAGTAATGACAATAATAATCGTAACTTATTACATTAAATCGCGTGATTTGAGCGAGAGTGTTCTGTTTGGGCTCTCAGTGGCATGTGCATTGACTCCTAATATGCTTCCCCTCATTGTTAACACAAGTCTTGCAAAAGGAGCACTTGCCATGGCCAGAGATAGATGTATTGTCAAAAGCCTAGCAGCAATACGAGATATGGGATCCATGTAAGTTCAAAGTCACCCTCTTTCTTATATTTGGCACGCACACACACATACATAACATAGCACCATCAAAGCCAGCATACACACACACCCCCCACCCAACACCCCCCCCCCTTTTTTTTGTTAACTAAGTGTGGAAGAACAGTTGGTCCATATATATTTATCAGCATCATTTGATACAGGGATATTTTGTGCATGGACAAGACTGGTACACTCACCATGAACCGTGCAATTGTGGTAAATCACCTTGATAGCAGGGGTTCACCAAAAGAAAAGGTTTTGCGCTTTGCATTTCTTAACTCTTATTTCAAGACTGATCAGAAGTATCCCCTAGATGATGCAATTTTAGCATTTGTATACACAAATGGATATAGATTCCAGCCATCCAAGTACAGAAAAATAGATGAAATCCCTTTTGATTTTATTCGAAGACGAGTGTCTGTTATTTTGGAAACTGAATCAGATGCAAAAGGCAGAAACAGCCAAGTGTTTGATAGGGTCATGGTAACTAAGGGAGCATTAGAAGAAATCATAAAAGTTTGCTCTTTTATTGAATATATTGATAGGGGCATCATGAGTGCTTTCACTTCAGAAGATTATCACAGGATTGTAAATCTAGGGGAAGAGCTAAGCAACCAGGGGTTGAGGGTTATAGGAGTTGCAACAAAAAAGCTAGGAATGGTATGTATGGATCTCTTTTTGGTTCTTCTTCTCCTTGACATATATACATATATATTATGTTTTTTTCTCTTTCAGTTCAGCCTTTACAATATCATTTTAAGCTGAACCTTGCATCAAGCTTTTGATTCTTTAGTGTCAAGCTGAACCACTCTCATTATTTTGAAAGTATAATTTTCATGGTAGTTTTAGTTGTGCTTGAATTTACAAATTACAACTGGTCTTCTACACAATGTGATTTGGTGTTGTATTTTTCTGCAATATAGAGTAAGCCATCTTTGTTGCTATTTACACTGCAGCAGACTACCATTCACAAGAAGATGCCAGCGCTCTCATGTTTTCTGGGAGTATGGGATTGATTTCAAGAACCAATCCCAACTGAAATGAGAATCTGAAATTAACATTTGAGTTGTTAACTTAGTTTTTTTTTAATTTTTTTATTTACAATGTTGCAGCGAAGAAGTGAACCAAGTACCGCTGAAGATGAGGCCACTGAATCAGAAATGGTCTTCCTCGGAATAATTGTATTCTTTGATCCACCAAAGGACTCAGCAAAGGAAGCTCTGTGGAGGTTGGCAGAGAAGGGAGTAAAGGCAAAAGTGTTAACTGGTGACTCGCTATCCCTGGCAGTAAGAATTTGTGAAGAACTTGGGATTAGAACCGCTTATGTAACAACAGGACCAGAGCTTGAGGAACTCAATCAGGATGACTTTCATGAGACTGTTAAACGAGCAACGGTACTTGCTCGGCTGACCCCAAGTCAGAAACTCAGAGTGGTCCAATCCTTGCAAACAGTTGGTGACCATGTAGTTGGGTTCCTGGGAGATGGGATCAATGACTCACTTGCAATAGATGCTGCCAATGTAGGTATCTCAGTTGATTCAGGAGCATCGGTTGCAAAAGAAGTTGCTGATATTATATTACTAGAGAAAGATCTTAATGTCCTTGTTGATGGGGTTGAACACGGTCGTCTCACTTTTGGTAATACCATGAAGTACATCAAAATGTCAGTTGTTGCCAATGTAGGGAGCGTTCTTTCAATCCTTATAGCAACTGAGCTGCTAAATTTTGAACCATTGACTCCAAGGCAGCTCCTTACACAAACTTTCATCTATAGTGTGGGTCAAATTGCAATTCCATGGGACAAGTTGGAGGAAGATTATGTGAAAACCCCACAGAAATGGGATGAGAAAGGCTTGCCCATGTTCATATTATGGAATGGTCCTGTATGCACTCTATGTGATATAGGCAACCTTCTATTCCTTTGCTTGTATTACAACGAAAGTCAGGCGCTTTACAGCAAGTTCTTCCACTCTGCCTGGTTCATTGAAGGGCTACTAATGCAGACACTAATCTTTCACTTGATTAGAACGGAGAAAATCCCTTTCATTCAGGAGATTGCCTCATGGCCAGTGCTCTGTTCAACAATTGTGATTTCAGCTATTGGAATTGCAATTCCTTTCACTATAATTGGAAGATTCATGGGATTTACTACTCTTCCATTGTCATATTTTGGGTTTTTGGTTTTACTTTTTCTGGGATATTTTATAGTTGGCCAAGTGGCAAAGAGTCTGTACATTTTCATTTACAAAAAATGGCTTTAGAGAAACCTTAAACATATTACAAGAAAGAATATTTTGCAAGAAGTAGCTTGGAGAGAAAAAGAGAGCAGGAGAAAAAAAAATCTCTCTTTGTATATTTTTGAGGATAAACATTTGTTAGCTTCCATGTTTTTACAGGACCATTGGCATTTACTATAAGAACACTCTGCTCTAAAGGCATTATTCAACCTGCAAATTTGCAGTATGAAGAAAATGTTGGCTGCCGAAGAATATCTGTGTAACAAGGGGATCAAAAAAATAAGAAAAGAGAAGCTGCTTATAGAGTCTCCTCTTTGTGTCTGGATCATTTCAATTTGCCTGTTCCACTATAATATATGATGCAGAAAGAAGCAAGTAGAGACCAATCCAAGCAATACTACACTATTGAAAATTTGCCTGGCCGGTGAATTACCTGCATAAATATATATCCAATATGTTGTCAGGCTTGCAAGTTGCAGAAAAGACCACTAGCACATGGCTGCATTTTTTTGGTATGTGCATGTTCTCTCAAATGTTGCTGTCTTAGTTTTTCGAAAAGAAAAGAAAAGAAAAGATGAAGTTAAACCATTACCAAATTGGAGATAATGGTTCCTAATGTTCCATTCAAAATCCCAGTGCTTCCTATCATTTTTGAGAGTCCAATATGCCCATCCAAAGGATGCTGCATCATAAATCTCAAGTTGTGCCCTTCCGAAATTTTGATAATCTGTCTGAGATCCATCTGTCACATTCCATTCATTCACCCATTCGCCTAAAATCAACAAAGTTTAGTTGTGTCTAAAAAGATTTTAGCATCAAAAAGCAAAGATACAAGTAATTCTTCATTCTGAAAAAAACAGAAAGGGTTGCCATACCTATAAAAACAAGTGGACCATTTGCATTGTTCAGAGCCTGTAGTTGAGTTTCTCTGCTCTTATATATGAATTGGATATTGTCCGCAGAGCTCAGGTTAACAAAGAAAGCGTCAAAAAGATTATAGTAATGCAAATCAACTACTATGTTGTGGGAGCCTATATTAGCCTGGTAAAGTTCCAATGGATCAGCATTGCCAATTCTTTGGCAGACGATGACGTAAGCATTTGGGGAGTATTTTCGAACAATTTCATAGCCTTGTTTGTAATATGGAATTAAAACTTCCAAAGGAACTGAGCCAGCAGATGGTTCATTTAAAAGCTCGATTCCCAGCAAGGCAGGATGTCTTGCATACCTACAGATGAAATCATTCATGCTTATATGTTAAATTCCTTACCAGAAAACTGCATTGTGTCAAGATCAAGACAAAAAATTACAGAATTCCTGAGTTAAGAATCTTGTGAATTAACATAGCATGTAATAAAAAAATGCTGAAGAAACAGAGAGTGCATTTTGGCAGATCCTATGGAGTATATTAGAGTAAAGTTCTTGCTTATTATTCCATCATGAGATCACATTTCTATTATTTAAATGTGTCAAATGAAATGGTTCTGAAAAAAATGGATGCTTTGTTGATATACCAGAAAGAAATGGAATAAGGGCATGCCTTTAAAAAGTAATATGATATAATGACAAAATGAGGAAAGGCATATCAGAGAACAAAAAATTTATCTCTAAGAAGAGCAAGAAGCCTCGACTCTGGGTTAATCTTCTTGCTTTTAAGAGGCAGATAATGGACACCATCATTTATTATCATATTCATATATAAAAGTTGATATTTTCTTTTACTTCTTTAGTTCTGTGCCAAAAAAAAGAATTATTGCAAGTCTGCAAAGTGAATAAACACCCATGCTGTATAATGCTTTGCCTTAGTTTCTTCATAGCAAAAAATAATTGATTTTCCTCACTCACCTTCTATCGGAAGCACCATTTGAGTACTCTTTAGTGCACTTACAGGTGGGATAATGCAGTAGTCTATGGACTCTAAAATGTACCTTGAAGCTAGAAAGTCTATAACATCCAGTGTTTGTGAGATGTAATCAGGAGAAGTAGGCCAGCCTATTGTACCATCTCTACTGGCGCTATGTTCCATTCCATTTTGAGAGCCAGGAGCCGCATGTAGGTCAATTATGCATCTTATATCATAGGCTCTGCACCGCAATTTTTACGTACATGTTTAAAGGATATATAAAGTTTAAAGCATATATTTATGCTCTGCACCAAATTTTAAAGTTTTAATGGTCCCAAATGGGAACAAGGAATGTTAAGACCTACTGTGCCCATGAGAATGCATTATCTAGAGCTTCCAAGGATCCTCCTACAAACGGTTCTGGAGGATTGGGATCAAAAGCAATCCACCAACCAACAGGGATCCTCACAGTATTTATCCCGTGTCTATACAAAAACTTGAAATCTTCCAACGTAATAAACGTATTTCTATGCTTCTGCAGTTAAAAAAAGAGAAATATTACAAAATAAAACACTGAACCTGACAGCATTATCTTTTAGTCTCATTTGGTAGAGACTGCACAGTGTTGTCATCAGTCAAAATCTTACCTCGTATATTGTCTTTATTATGGATGTAGTAATTTTTGGTTGTGCACAATTGTTTAACATCAAACAAAGGAGAGAATTTCAACTAACATAGTGAAACAGAAATAATAAGTTTACCTTAAGAATCTCTTTGGCCTTGCTGTGTCCATACCCATTTGCAAGTTGGTAATCTCCATGCAAGTTATTTGCTACAATCGTCATTTCAAATGTGGCTGCATTATCATCCCATCCCGGTGTCCCTGGATAGTCTGCTGTGAGCTGGTTTCCTATTGTAGCCTAAAAAATAGATTATATGCTATCATGCAATAAAACCTTTAGGATCTATCAAAAGGTGATTAAGCATCAGAATTCTTGAAAACCATCAGGATACTTCGTAAATTCAATATTGGGACAGTCGACTCCAGTGAGCTTGTTTCATTGGCATATTCTGGCCATATATCAAATGTTCAACATAAAAACTATTTCCCATATGTCCCTAAGGTGCACATAGTCCAGAAAAAAACTAAGCTTGTCCAATGCAGGTATTCCAACAAAAGCGATTTTATCTACATTATGATGTTTATCTTTTCCTGAAATCAAAATCAAATATCAGAAATATTACCTGTAGATATGTTCCACTAGTAAGTTTAATATGAACTCTATTCGTGTCATTTCTCTCAATATAAAATGTATTCCCTTCTGAAGATGAGTTTGCTGTTGCGGAAATTGAGCACCCTTCACCATCACATTTTAGAAACTGACCTTGAGAAGTGCGAATCTGAAATTCTAATGCAGAGACTCTCCATAACTGCAGGAAAAGAAACCAATATGATAATTTTTTGAAATGATAATATCATAATAATGCTTCAACAGCCTCAATTCCTGACCTCCAATGTACTGCTAATGCATATGACCTTAAGTTAGATTAGTAAGTAATAGCAGCCAAGCAATAACACCAGTTGTAATTTTTTTTAAACCACTGGAGCAAACTGCTATAACTTAAGAACCCAACCTAAAACTCGATCACCAAACAGGTAAGTGATAAGGCCATATAAAAGCCGAATATTTAGTTTGCACCACATCAAATTGAATATAATTTTCCCAAGGAGAAGATGAGCGAGAGGATGTGGCATTTTCAATTTTAACAATAGTTCATCAAACAGAGAAACTCTACCAGAAAATAATTTTTTACTTTTCAGAGATGCTCCTAATCCAGTAACCAAATCTTAACTAATTGTCAAGTCTACAAAGAGGAACTCAGGACAGAGCTACACTTATCAAGTTTGATCACTCAGAAATAACTAAATACATCTTTTCTTATATTGATAATGTTATTGCTAAAGAATTAAAGAAATACCACATATTGAATTGTACTACCAAAAATGTAAAACGCAAGGGAAAAAGTGTTGGCATTTGCCAAAACCACCATATGAAAGAAATATAATTTTAAGATCAATGAAGTGAGGGCAATTTTGATCAGCATCTTACCCTGAAGGTTTCCCATGAAGAAGCAACATCTCTATCAACTGTAACACCCATGCCACCTCCATTCTCAGCGCATACGTACCTCTGTAATGTCACTGACTTGAATTGAACCTCTGTACCATCCTACATTTCAACATTTGGCAAGCACTTTACCAGCAAATCAAAGCAACCTGAAAACAGTTTCTCAGAGAAAAAGCAGATTTTGAAAAGAATCTCACAAGCATGTCTCCATTGAAAATGCCATCAAACAGTGAGGGCTTAATCCAACCTTCTACAACCAGCCAACCTCCCAAATTGACTCCTCTAACTTTAGAATCATCTCTCAGTCCCTCCACTTATATCAAGCAATATAACATTGGAAATCAATCACAAAATTTAGTTCATAGTCACATTTCAGAAATCAGATACATAAAACTAAATAGTCCAAGTAAATGAAAAAACAACCTCACCTGAGTACACTCCAGCAAAGATAGCCCAACAAGACAGTGAAAATGCAAATACCCATTTGCTAAAAACAAGTTCCATGAAGAATGCAGGCCTCCTACAGCATCAAATAAGCCAAAATATAGAACTCATCTGCTGCAAGACCAACAAAAAAAAAAAAAAATCATTCAAAACCCACTCGAGGGAGTTTAAGTAAATCCTTTCCTTATTAGTCAATTAATACCAAATTCAACATTGTAAACAAGAATAACACATTCATATGGGGATTCCCTTTTTTCTAATGTCAGCTGTTACATAAACAAGTAACAAATAAAAAAGAAACCTTTTTGAATTCCATTTGTGTGTTACATAAAAGGATGTGAAAACAAAAAAAAGAAAACCCAAATAAACAATAGAAGAAGGAAAGAACAATGTGTGTAGATTACAAAGGAAAAGAATAATAATTAAAGAGAAAAAAAAGTGGAGGTCTAGAAAGAGTGTGTGTTTAAGTTCAAGACTTTTAAGTGTGTAGAAAAAGAAAAAAGGGTTTACTTTGCTTGAAGATTTGGAATTTATTTTTAAAGGGAAGGGAAAGAGGGAATTGAGCATCATATAATTTGATTGGTTGATAAGGGAAAGTGAAAAAATTGGCTTCTTTTGCATGAACTAGTGAAAGGGAATAATTCATGGTGATCAAGGAAAAGGGTAGATTGGTGGGTGGTGGTGGTGGAGCCACCTTATCTCAGCTAATTAACATGCTCTTCTTCTTCTTGTCCTTGTTTAAATAGCTACTGGTAAAATTTTCTTGCTGTAGTTTGTGTTGTGTCGTAAGATTTAAGACACAGATGTTACAGACTAAAACTGAGAGAGTTTTGTGTTCTGACACAGGCGTTTTCGGTTTTATAGATTCTGCTTTCAACCGTTACGTTACTCCGTCAGTTAGAAGAAGCTCAACGCACCTTTGTTACTAGAAATAGCCCCATCACTCATTTTGACAAAATTTGTATCAAAATTAAATAAAATTATATGTTCACTTGTTATTTTTAATATTTTTTAGTCCCAAGATAATTCGTATATTAGTTTTTTTTTAAAAAAAATTATATGACATTTTTCTTCTTAAATTTTGTGAATTAACAACGCTTTAAAAGGTTGATAAACGAGGAATTAAAATGTAAATTTGTTTTAAAAATGATGAACAAAAATATGATATAAGGTCCTTTTTTAAAAATAAAAAACTAAGAAGTGTATTTAGGTTTGTCCCCGTTATCGTAGTTATAACATTCAAGGCTTTATGGATGTAGGAAGGGCACTTGATATATATATAAGAGAGTGAAAGAGCGTGAAAAATAAATAAGGTTAATATAAAATTAAATATTAAAGAAAAAATAAATAAATTTTAATCATAAAAATTTTAAATAAAAATTTAAGAGAATTTTTTTTTATTATTCATTAGATAAATTATAAGAAACCATGCAAGCTATTTATAGAGTGGTACAATCCACCAATCCTAATTAATTAAAAAATAAAATAAAACTCTTAATAAGGTAAGGAAGGTCTAATATTAACTAAGGTAGAAATAAAAGTAAATCATAACTAAATATAAAATTTTTTTTCTATTAAATTTAACTAAATAGATAATAATAATAATAATAATTATTATTATTATTATTTATTTATTTATTTTGTATAATCTCTCATTATTTTATCAATTACATATTTATTAAATAATTTTTTTTTATTTTTTTCATGTTAGCTTTAGCTACTAATAAGTGGCAACAAAATTCATCAATAAAGTTAATACATTTTTAAAAAAAAAAAAATTAGCAACAAACAATAAAATTGTTGAAAATCCATCGAAAACTAACGACAGATGAAAAATGTGTACAACAAAATGCTTTGTGATGGATTATAAACCGTTGCAAAATTAACTGTCTCTAATTTATCACAAAATTAGCAACAAATTATCTTGACGGTTACTATTTAACTTAGCAAAGCTTTTCACGGCAGTTTTATTCCGTCACTAATTTCAATTAATGATGAATTAGAGACGAATTTATCTTTTATAAAGCTTATCATTTTTGTAGTTTTTTTTTTGTGCGATTTTTGTATTTTATATTTTGTGAAGTAGAGTATGTACTTCACCATATGGTACAAGAATATGTTAGAATGTTTGGATAAGATTTTGTAATTTGGATTTTGGACTATAGACTAAAATGTTCACCAACCTACAAGAAATCCTACAAGTACAAATGCCAAAGAATCAGAGATAAAGTTAAAGATGATTATTGCTAACAAAATCATTTTTTTTTTACTAAAAGGATTTGTGGGAGGTTGGAGGGGAGGAAAAATTGAACCTCTAACATTCAACCACCATTTCTAATATCTTTGTCACTAGATCAAGGACTTGGAGTGCTAACAAAATCATTTGCATTTTCTAATTTAGATTCTCTTGATTAATAAAAATCTATAACTATGCTAATTAACTTAGCAAATTCATCATTTAAAATAATTATGAATTATGCTGTCGAAAAATTTAGGAGAAAAAAAAGGCTACAATCACATTCTATAATGTTTGGATAAATAATATTTATGGATAAGGTATATATATATATATATAAAGCTTCCAAATAATGTCAAGTCGATCATAATCAGGATTCAATGAAGTTATGCAAAATTCAAAAAAAGAAATGAATTATTGAAAGGCAAATAGAATCTTTACGTAGCCGACCTTCAACAATTCAAACATTTTGTTTCTCCTTTTTTCTTCATTGAGGATCGTGCATCTTTGATTTGACCTTCTTGGACAACAGCATCAATAATAATAATAAT
>CATIWM010001956.1:0-12360 GCA_949671775.1 Mallotus repandus | reverse complement strand
CTTGCATTGAAGTAAAGTCCAACACTTGAAGCCAATCTCTGAGGGCAAATCACTTTGAAAAAGCTCATATTTCAGTAACAATCTCTATACTTTCAATCTTGATTCATAGATTTACATAAAATTTAAGTCATTTGCTTGTTCAACATATATTTGTGTTTATTACTCTTGCTATACCACACTTTAACGTGATATGTTGAAGTGTTAGGATTAGTTTAAGGTTTTGAATATATGTATATAAAGTTTACTTAAGGTAGAGGTAAGCTTGTTGTTTTGAGAGTCGTTTGTGCCTGATGATCAGGCAATCGCCTCCTCAAGGAGGCGATCACCTCCTTGCTAAGAGACGATCACCTCTCCACCAGAGAACCAAGAGGCGATCGTCACTTAGACAGGGTTTTGCACGGCTTTGTCTTGTTTTTATATGACTTTTTTGCATGATTTCTCTAAAAACCTATGTCTTTTATGTCTTTTTGAGTTATTATGTATGATTACTACCCATGTAGTGGATTGACTTTAGATATTTGTTCATTTCCTTTTCTATTCAATTTAATCTAAGTAATTAACTTTATGGATTCCTTTTATAGGATTTCTTTTGTACGTTGGGAAGTTTATTTTTGCCTATCGCAGGAACTTGGGATGATGTTCCACTCAAAAGGATTTGATTCCCTTAATTAGTTCTTGAGAGGTTTTGTGACAGTTTATTTTTAGTATATTTCTGGTTTATTTTTCATATATTATCTGTATATTAGGGGTTCTTTTTTTGGTATATTTTCTACTTATTTCTCTCCTATTGAAAGTAAAGTATAGTAATCCTTAATCCTTTCCCTATTTATTTGAAATGAATGGTTGTAAATTATTATTTTCTATGATTGTGGGGACTTAAATGCATGAAATAAAATTAATGTGCAAACTTGGACCTTAATGTAAAATTGGACAATTGATCGAAAGCAATTTTAATTTGCATGTTAATAAAGAAACAATTGAATAATTAAAGGTAATAAAACACGAAATACAAATGGAGGCCGACCGCAAGGTCAGGTGGGCATTTAAACACCCATACCCAGTTTCCCAACCCATTCTCTGATGACGACTTTTAGAAACCTCTGTGGAATCCAGTTGTCGTATAAGTGCATCCCGGCTTTTATCCGGGTGGCGACTCCATCTCTATTTAGGCTTAAGACCTATTTCTTATTTCCCAGTGGGCCTTGAGCCCACACAATGCCTCGGTTGCCAACACTTGGACACGCTCTAAACCCTGCCGCCTACAGTGGTGACTCCACTGGGGATAGAGAAACTAATTCCAAGTGTTTTGGGATTTATCATCCTTAATTATTTCTTTGTTTCTTTTGCATCCTGTTGTATTCACTACACTCTTTCCACATAATGAGCACTTCAGTCCCTATCAGCCCAATAGTAATCATTATTCTGCCGCCTACGTTTCAGTCAAACTTGGTGGTGGAATGTGTGGTTATTATCACTCACGACACGTACTATCCGCATTGCTTGGACCCTTTAGTAGGGAGATGTGTATGGATGTATATCGTTGTGGAAGCCAAAGCGTACTACCCTAGACTTAAGCTCATGTAGTGACTTAGCAATTTTTCTTAGGATTCTCCCAAATGCATGTGTTTTATGCCCTTTAATGGATCTTTAAATTAGAATTCAAGCCCGTTGCAAATGAACCTTGTCAAGATGGGCCTCTGATGCCCACTTTTAACCCATTTTAAGTGGATATTGCCGAAACGGGCCTATCATGCCCTCATTTTGGCCCATTTTGAATGGACCTTAATAAGGTAGGCCTTGATGTCATTCTTGGCCCGTCAAGAATGGACTTTGATTTATTTAGAGGATTCATTACTTGTTGGAATCATTTTGAGAGTTTCTTGCATACATCAGTTTTATTATCCCTCGTTGATAATTATAACCTAAGCCAATAATCCTAGGATAAAAAACTCACCATTGAATGCGTGTGTGGGAGGAATAAGGGTGGAGGTTATCATTTTGATATATTCATGCTTTGTTCTCTGTTATGTGTAAATTAAGTATGTTTATGTTCTTTTTGATTTAGATAATAAAATGAACTTGCATATCATGCATACATGTCATGCATAGTTCTAACCCATGATTTTGCAGTTATAGATCCCTCAACTTCATCTGTGTGGACCCGCACTAATTCTGGTCTCCTAGTTAGAAATTCAGAAACAGAAATGGCAGGTGGTTTTGATGTCGAGGCTTTTAAGGCACAGTTGAAAGATGTAATGATTGCTGAGACCTGATCCATGATGAGAGAGATGGGGAAATAACCAAATTAATCACAAAAAATAGCCGACGCAACAGACTATCTCGATTGATCTAGAGGCAAAAATTTCGGTAAGAGCAAGGGAAGAGGATGACATGATTGTGCTAGCCGATCCAGTAGGTCGAAAGAATTTAGGCTAGACAGAGAGTGTGGAATAGCCTGAATGGGCTAAGAATATAACCAAGGCCATGGCCCAGATGTAATTAATGATGAAGAAAAAGGGCATGGATGCCCTGATGGATTACACTGATATGAACCTGGACGAAGAGGATGATCCCCTACCTCGGAAGTTTAAATTTCCTAGGATGAAAAAGTACTCTAGGACTGAGGACCCACATTTACACCTGAAAGCAATATGTGACATACATGAAAGCTACAGAATTGACTAAAGCTCAGATAGTCAAACAATTCCCCATGCCATTAGAAGGCGCACCGATCCGTTGGTACTACGCTTTGGAACCACATATCCAATCTGACAGGAAAGAGTTATGTGCTGTATTCATGAAGTAGTATGGCCTCAACGTCCAATTGGAAGTATCATTAAGAGATCTGCAGAATACCAAACAGAGATTCAATAAGTCCTTTACTGACTACCTGACTTATTGGAGGGGGAAGTTAGCTCAAATGAGGCATAGACCTGCTGAGTCAGATCAGTTGATGCTAGCAATGGAAGGTTGTGTCCCAACACTGTCTGGAAAGCTGTGAGATGTAGGGATCCATAACTTTAAAGAACTATATAGGTTTGGGGTCCAGAAAGAGTCAAACTTAACTTAAGAAAAGACATTTTTCAGGGGAAGATCTGGGGGTAAGGATGGAGCTGGTCCAAGTAGTAATGTCCATATTAATATGATCAGTCAGTCCGACCTAAGTGTACAAATTATCACTATCAGATAGCCTCAAAGGTTTTTAAATCCAGGGCAGCCCCTCTCTAAAGTTCTTGAGAAGTTAGTTGAGAAGAACCTGCTGCGACCTTTACCTTCATAATAACCCATGCCAAATGCCAACCCAAAACGTTTCTACAAATTCCACCAGACAATCTAGCACAATACCGATAATTGTTCCCGATTGAAGCATGAGATTCAAAACCTGATTGATGCCGACAAAATCATAGATCCAGATACCCGAAAACTAAACACACAAAATAATCCCTTACCAAACTACCGAACTGCCCCACCTCCAAATGCACCCATCCTTATGATCGGTACCAGCTTGACAGAGGAATAAGTTTTCAATTCCTTTGTTAATGCCACTCATGAGTCATAAAAACTCAAGCCAAACAACCTAGACCAGAGTGAACAACCTTTAGAGCTTGCCATACATGTGTTAGATATCTGGAGCTCAGATGATAAAGTTGAGGGCCAGATTGATTTGTGGGAGAATGATAAAGGAAGAAAGAGTCATTCAGTCAAAAAGGTTGAAGGGAAAGGAAAGGAGATTGCACTCGTTGAACCTGAACCAGAGAAGGCAAAAAGTTTAAAAGAAGAGGCAAAGGAAAAGAAGTTATCACCAGTGTATGGGAGTTACTCATGCATTCTAGAGATAATAGGGAAGCACTAGTTCTGGCTTTGGATCAAACGAAGATCTCCACAGGTTGCAAACTTAAGTAAATGGTTGGCTCATTAATGGAAACTCCTCAAGGAGCCATTGTGTTTTCTGATGATGACCTACATTTAGAAGGAAGGGACCACCATAAGGCTTTATTCATTAAAGCTGAGGTAAAGGGAAAGATGACTTGTTATGTAATGGTGGACAATGACTCTATCATTAATGTGTGCCCACTGAAAGTCCTACCAAAGTTAGGACTGACTGTAGCAGACCTGAAGCCTTCCGAGGTAGTTATCAAGGCTTATAACGAAATAAGGAGGCCTGTTGAAGGGACGTTTAGAGCATTGGTCAAGACAGGACCTATTGAGGCTTGGATTGATTTACATATGATTGACATTCCCATGACCTTCACTATCCTATTAGGAAGGCCGTGGTTTCATCCTTTGGGTGGTGTACCATCCACCATTCAACAAAAGATAAAATTCCCATATGAGAACAAGGTTGTCACTATCTCAGCAGAAACTGAGGCTACTGTAGCTGATCTGAAAGTAGTTCCTAAGGAGATTCTTATAAGCTCTAGCTTTAAGGTTTGTACAATTTATAAGGCTGAAATAAGTGAGAAGGTCTTGAATATGATACGCACCATGGATTTCCTTTCTGGCATGGGACTAGGGAAGAACCAGCAAGGCATGCTGGGACATGTAGAACATGAAACGTTGATTCTAAAGCATGGGCTAGGATATGATGAGGATGGTGATTCTAAGAAAGGCTTTAAAATTTGGGATCAACTAGAAAAAGAAGAGGAGGAGGCTGAAGCTAAGAAGAAGAAGGCTCTGTAGGAGACTTTCGTGAGGCAAGGCACCAATTACCTCTGTGATGGAGCTCCCGAACCTCTTCTGATGGCGGGAGAGGTAATTCTAGGATTTGACATCTTCATCGAGTATGTGGATGGGGTAAAGAAGGCTGATCCTGCAGAGGTTCTTGTGGAAGAGCTGATAGTGGCAGAAGAAGAGCCAGAGGAGGATGTTACTTCTCCGGAGTTGAAAGACACCAACGGTCAGGACGAGGAGCTGGATCTCAAAGCATATGTCCTGAATTCTTTCATTGATCTTATCTATGATTACTATGATGTTTCACTTGCTACTTTATTTGAAACTGATGACTTGTTCTTTTCCAAAATGAATGCAATGAAGACCGATTTTGGTTATTTATGTGATGTGTTTCCTAAGTTATTCTGTTTGTGATGATCATTTCATGCATATGTTTGACATTAATTGGAACAAATGACAACCCTAAAAATGTATTGCTTGCTTTTGATTTAACTCATGATAAGAGAGAGAAAATGAAAGAGACGTTAAAAAGAAAATAAAAAGTATTTACTTCGGGTTAAGAAGACATGCCGGGTATCGATAGGGAAATCACAGAACACAGAATCCCTATGTATCCTTAAATATCGCCAGTTAAGCAGAAGAAAAGAAGGTTGAGGCCAAAATGGGCTCTCTTAGTCAAGGAAGAAGTCAAGAAGCAACTGAAGGCAAGGTTTCTGGAAGTAGAGGAGGATACTCAACGACTAGCAAAAATAGTGCTCATCCCCAAGAAAGATGGCATGGTTAAGATGTATGTGGATTATAGAGATTTAAATAAGGCTTGTCCAAAAGATGACTTTCCATTGCTGCATATTGACACACTTGTTGATAGTGCAGCCTCGAGTGTGATGTGCTCCTTCACGGATGATTTTTTAGGATACAACTAGATTATGATGGCGGTGATTGATAAGCTAAAAACATCCTTCACTACTGAGTGGGGCATCTACTATTACACAATCATGCCATTTGGTTTGAAGAATACGGGAGCCACTTATCAGAGGATGGCTATTGCTTTGTTACATGACATGATCCACAAAGAGATAGAAGTGTACATAGATGATACGATGGTGAATTCTACAACCAGAGAAGGGCATTTTGAAGCTCTAGATAAGTTCCTAGCGAGGGCAGAGAAGTACAATCTTATATTAAACCCAAAGAAGTACATCTTCGGGGTAACAACTGGGAAACTGCTAGGACACGTCATTAGCCAGAAGGGGATAGAAGTGGACCTAGATAAAGTCAAAGCAATTAGGAAAATGTCTGCACCAAGAACTGAAAAAGAAGTGAGAGGGTTTATTGGGCAGTTATAGTACATTAGTAGATTCATAGCCAAGTTGACTACTGTTTGCGAGCTGATTTTCAAGCTTTTAAGGAAAAATCAACTAGTGATCTGGGATGACAAGTGTCAACAAGCTTTTCAAGCTATTAAAGATTATCTAATGAATCCTCTAGTCTTGCAACTACCGAAGCCAGGTAAAACTTTAATCTTGTACTTAACAATTGAGAATGATGCTATTGGTGCAATGTTAGCTCAGGAGGGAGAAGGGAACGTCGAACATACAGTGTATTACTTAAGCAAGAAGTTGTTGCAGTATGAAGCCAACTACAGTCTAGTGGAAAAGACATGCTTAGCTATAATTTGGGCAACAAAAAAGCTCTGTCACTACTTCCAATCTTACAGAGTGCAGGTAATTTCCAAACATGATCCTCTCAGGTACCTTCAGCAGACACCACTACTTATGGGAAAGTTAGCCAAATGGCTAGTTCTACTCAACGAATTTGATATCGACTACATAGTGAAGAAGGTAGTAAAAGGAAAAGCAGTAGCAGACTTTTTGGCTCAGAACCCTATAGCCAACAAACAGGATTGGGAACTGGATTTTCCCCGATGAGCATATAGGGGCAATAGAAGTTTAAGGATGGAAAATGTACTTTGATGGGGCAGTTAATAATCTAGGAGGCAGGCATTGGGGTAATTTTGATCACGCCAGAAGGAGAAATGATCCCGATGGCAAAAAGGCTTATGTTCGAAGTAACAAACAACCAAGCTAAGTATGAGGCTTATATCTTCGGTTTAGAAGTATTGCATAGTGTGGGGGCAGGAAATGTCACTGTATACGGGGATTCCATATTGGTTGTGAAACAAGCTTCTAAAGAGTGGGAGGTAAAGGAAGATAGACTATGCTTGTATTGGGATTATTTGGCTACTATCTCATTGTCTTTCACCCATTGCAGATTTGTTCATTTACCGAGAGAAGAGAATCAGATAACGGATGTCCTAGCTACATTGGCTTTTATGTGGGAAAGTAGGGAATGAATGAAAGTTAAGCCCCTGATTCTAGCAAAATCCTGAAGCCCCTGTTATGAAGAAATAAGGGTCATGACGGTTGATGCTAATGAGAAGCCTTAGTTTTATGACTTACAACGGTATTTACAGATTAGGCAGTTCCTTGAGGATGCTGAGAAGAAGGAAAGAATGTCTTTGAGAATGTTGTCGTGATAGTTCATCAGTTATAATGGGATGATGTATAAGAGAATGCCAACTGGGATCCACCTGAGATGTGTTGATAAAGGTGAAGGTCAGAAACTCATGGAGGTAGTGCATGAAGGGGTATACGGGCCACATATGAATGGAACGGTCTTGGTAAAGAAAATAGCTCGTCAAGGTTATTTCTGGCCAACTATGGAAACATATTGTGTCAAGTTTATAGAGAAATGCCATAACTATCAAGCTTATGGTGATGTCAGCCATTCGCCGTCAATGGAGCTCCAAGGAATGACTTCTCCTTGGCCATTTGCAGTCTGGGGAATTGATATTATAGGGGAGATATGGCCAAAAGCATCAAACGATCATCGATACATTATGGTGGCAATCAACTATTTCTCCAAATAGGTTGAAGCTGAGTCCCACGCTACTGTCAACTCGAAACAAATGGCAAGATTTATCGAGAAAAATATAATCTGTAGGTATAGATTACCTTATCATGTCATCATTGACAACGACGTTCAATTTAGAGCAAAAATGGTTGTACTGCTAGAAGAATACAAGATTGAGCATCACATATTATATCCATATAGACCATAGGCGAATGGTGCAGTGGAAGCTGGAAATAAGAATGTGAAGAAGATCTTGTCCAAAATGCTTGAGAATTATAAGGATTGGGCCGACTATCTACAATTTGCATTGTGGGGATACAAAACCACTGCTAGAACATCAACTGGAGTCACTCCATGCTCTTTAGTGTATGGGTGTGAAGTTGTATTGCAATAGAGGTTGAGATTCGATCGTTGAGGGTCCTTTTGGAATCTAAAATACCTGAATACCAATGGGTGGAGAGCTGTTGAGCACAACTCACATTATTGGATGAAAAGAGGATGAAGGCCATGTATCATTTATAGTTGTACCAGAAAAGGATAGCTTGAGCCTACAATAAGAAAATCAAGCCCAAGAAGATTAGAGAGGGTGGTTTGGTTTTAAAACTGACTAAGCCAATAATGACTGACCCTCGAGGGAATTTTAAGCCGAATTGGGAAGGCCCTTATATGGTGAAGAAGTTGTTCTCCAAAGGCGCTACTATTTTATCCGACTTAGAAGGGAATGAATTCAGGGAGCCCATGAATCTGGATGAGCTCAAGAAGTACTTTCTGTAAAAGTCTTGCTAGAGAGAAAACCTCAAAAAGAGGATGTCTAGGCAAATGTTAGAGACAGGAAAAGGAAGAGAATAAAAGTCCTACTGGATTAAAAACCTCAAAAAGGCAGTCTAGGCAAAAGTTAAGGACATACAAAAGGAGAGAGAGAGGAAAAATGGTTAGTTGGAAAACTTGCAAGGGTAAGCCAATTAACGACATGAGATATGTTAGAAGCAAAATGTATATGCATATTGTGCTTAAGTTAAATGAAGAAGATTGTTCTAATTACTCTTAAACATTGTGTTAAGTGTCTATTACAAACTGTTTAACTATGAAAGGAAATCATATCTATCAAAAAGGAAAATGATGACTTAGTTTATAACCTAATTGTGCCTCCTTTTCTTTTGATGAGCATTCTGAGCACTCGATGCCTATAACTCTCTTGCCCTTTTATTTCTAATAAACTCATTTTTTTGTGTTTGTTGCAATTAAGTCCACACCTTATACTGATCATCAATGGATGGATCTTCGTTGTAGTCTATGTTCCTCTAGATGGCTCTTCGAGGCCAAGTAGTTACCAAGTTATTTAGAAAGTTCTGAGTGAGAGGCCCTGTCTTAAATTCATGCACAATCTCCAAGATCAGTTGCTTCTGTCCATATTGGCGGTAGAGACGGGTGGGATTGTAGAATGTAGCAAAATGGAGGCCAGCTACAAGAACACAATAAGTGTAAGAATAAAGGGTTACATGTTGCAATCTCCACTATGGACACACCCATCGGATCAGAGTATCAGGGAATGTTGATAGCTAGACTTGGATATCTTCTGGTGTGGGATGCAGCCTTCTGGTTTTACAATGCTTAGCTCTGTAGCGCACAATATTTTTCATAGGTTCTAACAGTCTTAGTTTTTCATGAAGCCACATCTACAAGAACAGTAAATATAGCACGTGAAAATGACAGAATGATAGAATGTAGAGGTAAGAGAAGAAGACTGACCTCTAACAATAACAGACTTCTGGAGTATCGCTAATTGATGTGAAGTTGTCTAGGCTAATTGTAGTTTTTGCTAGGATGAGAGGGAATGGGTTACATCCTGCCTTCCACTTGGCCTAAGATGTGGAGGGTTTTTGAATCGCAGTTTCTGGAAAGGGAAACTAGTAGAAATTGAGCATAAAAATAGAGGGCCGCCATCCGAGGCCAATGAAATTCTCCTATGTCTACACCCGGGATGACTTTAAAAAAGGATTCTAATTCAATTTCAGAACAAAGAATCAAGCAAGTTAAAGATTGAGGTGGAAGATTGAACATCTAGGGCATTTGATACTGAATAGATTGTGGATCCAAGATTGCAAGGCTAGGGGTTGCAATTTGGCAAGTGGAATCCATGTTACAACCTAGTATAGCTTCAAACTCTTTCGGTAGAGGGCATAATTATACTGTATTGAACTGAAAAATGTGTTTCCAAGGATCCCAAAATTGAGCTATAGCATGGAGAAAGGGGAAATTGATTCTCCTAGCATGTAGTGATTTGAAGCTTAACAAGTGAAATGGTTTTAGTTTGGCCCATGATTAACCATCTAAGCCTTTTAGGATTGACTGTAGTAGTTTGTGGCTTCTTTTCAGTCATGATTTGAGCTTTTGGTGAGGTTTAGAGAGAGAAAATAGAGGTTGGGGACAAAGGTGAATACGAGCTATAAAAATAAAGGAGTTAGGTTTTTAGAGGGGACTGCAGACTAGTGAGGAGGTGAACGCCTCTTTCTAAGAGGCGATAGCCTCTTAACTAGAAAGCCAAGAGGTGATCGCCTCTCTACCAGAGAAAATAAGAAGTTATCATAATTTTAGGCAGACAGGTGTAGAATTCAGCTGTTTAAAGAAGAACTGTGCATGCAGAGACATTCAAGTGATTCCAAAATTCGAAATAGTTTAATTAAATTGGCAGATATCTAGTCAAATTTTTTTTTGTGTAAAACTAACTTTTAAAACATCATATTTAACTGTTATAAGAATGTCAAATAATTTAGAAAAGGGTCCTAAGCCAAGGAGATTCCTACTCGGTGCCCTCTGAATCATCTCCCTCCTTGGCGTCATCTCTAGAATCTGGAGCACCTGCAAGCTGCTCCTCTCCATCATCTCCATCCTCAGCATCATCATCCTCATCCTCGTCTATCTAAAGAACCTCTATCTAGCGCTCGAGGGTTGTAATCCTCTCACACTGCCTATCATCACGATCCTATGTAAGCAGGTTAAAAGGTCAGAAAACCATGTGAGCATGCATACATATAGGCATAGGGAGTGTCACTCACCCTCCACTACTGGGTGATGTCCAGTATATAATCCCTCTGAGCCTTAATTAATCGGTATATGTAGCATCCTTGCTCCAAGGGAGTCTGCGTTGTTAATGAAATAAGTAATGCTAATGAATATGTTGAGAATTTTTCAAAGAATAGGTTGATGGTAAACTCATATGGTTGGTGCCATTAGGCGAGGAGGCAAGTGTCAAACTCTCATCTAGAGTCAAGAACTGCCAAGACAGCTCTTCAAAGGGAACTTAGCAACAAACCAAGGGACCTGGGGTATGATCAAGACTGCTTGTGACTTTATCAGAGACAGATATGGTGGGAGGTCTAAGTCACTGTGGCCTAACCGATGAACCCTCGCCACCCTGATAAGTGTGAGATCTCGGTGAAGGCCTCTCTTTTGCCTGAGGCCTAACCTCAAGGTACAGGTCTACTCGCTACAGCTTGTAAATAAAAAACCATATCAGAACTGGATAACTTGGAAAAGTGAGTTGAGAATTAAGAATATACTTAAGAGGTGGAACCAACAGTCAAAGGTACCTGCTGCAATAGATGATTCTAAATGAACTCCCAGTACTAACTTTTGAACCGTATTGTGTGGTCCATGACAGGCTCTTCGGCTATGGCCTGAGCAAGCTCAACACCCTCCAACTCATGCATCCAAAGCATGCTTTTAGGAGGAGACTTGGGGACGCATCTCACCCCAACACCCTGATTCCAGTTGAGGACCCGCTCACTAAGGTACTAGACCTAGTAGTACGACCTGCAAAGAAGAACCCTCTTCTGAGCCAAGGGTCAGGAGCGTGTAATCTCTGCATTCAATCTGTCTAGAGTCTCCATAAGTCATTTTGAATCTGTAAAGAGAACTAACAGGTGAGCGAGTTGAATTTACAAGATTACTAATATGGTTGTAAACATTTTAAGTACCGCATCTTTTGTTAAAGCATTTAAATACTGTAGGTGAGTGCACTCGAGTCAGATGCTTCTTCAGGACATGGTTGGCACCTCATATGCTTAAGGCCAAAAAATTATTCCCTAAACGCATCACTCCAACAACTAACTCTAATTCTAAAGCCTAGACCTGTTAAAGAAACATTGTTAGCTAATGTAAGGAAATAGATATCTAGAAGAATTAGGAGGGAAAGATAGGATATAACTTACCAAAATGGCATACCAGAAGCCGTAAAACCTCTTAGCTCCACAAACGACTTCATCCATACTCTTGTATAGGTAGGCCAAAGCATAACCACCCCAGTCATAGGAAGACACTCGATCTAAGTCCCATACGAACATCAAGAACATCAAATCTAGTGAGCTAGTGGTGTTAACAAAGAGAGTAGTGCCAAAGAGATAGAGCATGAACACTCGCACCACCTGGTCAATTGAAGCGGGTCAAATTGTAATACCCTAGTCTCTAAGACTTAGTATAGAGCAAGAAGGGTGTCGAACACTTGGGTTTGGGTAAACTTTATATTAACCATATAGATACTTAGATGGATAGGCAAGAAAAATCAAAATGATATTAATAATTAAAAAGAACAAAAATTATTCTACCACTAATTATTTTAATTATTATTACAAGTTTTAAACAAAGAATAATAAGGAGAATTACAATGTTAATCAAACAAGAACTTATTAAATAAACATCCTTAAACTTAATGACTGGAAATTAGTCTAAAGTCTTTAAAAGCAACTCTCGTTAACAATTAAAGGTATTTCCTTCCGA
>CATIWM010001870.1:0-16380 GCA_949671775.1 Mallotus repandus | reverse complement strand
TTTTGTCATCAACCAAATTAAGCCCTTAACTTTCTAATTCTTGTTATGGACTTAATATCACATATATTACATCTATTTCTCATGACTATATGATATGCATGTTATGCAAATAAATGAAAATGTATTATGTGGGCGTTACATCAAACCTGAGACCTACCCTTTGCCCACCAACAGCTTGGCCAACGGGTCAAGACTTTGGGGGCTTACACCCCTATACTTTAAACAATACATCCTAGACCTAAAACCTTAGACATTAATTCCTAGATCTTTAAAACTTAGACAATAAACCATATAACAAATATATATATGCCAATTTCAATAACAAGCTACTGAGATAAGAAATAAAAAAGATATAGTTATTAAATGAAAACAAAAGTCACTAAATGAGAATTAACATTGACTTTTATAGGACTTGATTATCCTACATAAGCTATCGGGTAACTGACCTTTTGAGACTATATTATCCCACATAAACTATCAGATTCATTAAGTTGGTGTTACAATGGTCCTTCATCTGTTATAAGAAATAAATTAATCCTCTTTATTATTAGCAATGTGACCAATAGTTTAAAAAAATCATTACATACTTAAAAAATAACACTATAAGGATACATATAGCTCTAAGAATAGGCTTCCAGATCATGTGGACCAAGCCAAGAACATAGTAGCTTATATGCATAACTAAAATTAGAAACAACTTTTAAGTTACTTAAAATTTTAAAAGTTGTTTTGCATAAAAAGACATAAAAGAAGAAATCGAATCCTACATAAGATGAAGAAAAAAGAAAGAACGAAGTAGAGAATAGCTATGAATGAATAAAGTTCTTATTCCTTAATGAAAGGGAAATGTATAAATTTTTAAAATATGAACATAGGATTACCTAAACCTCCAGTTGAAATATGCTCTCATACATCACTATCCATTAAATGTTCATAAAAATCAAGTGCAAAATATCATAAGTAGAATATGAGGAAATACTAACATAACCAGCAAACACTAAAAAAAATAAAAAATTTCAAAGATTACAAAGTAAGGTTCAACACCAAAATAAAATTTATATCCTAGTCAAAATAGAGAAAATATTTACCACAAAACTAGAAATCAATCAGACAAGTACTAGATCAAAAATATAAAAACTCAAGCAAATATCCAGTTAAAAAAAAAAAGCAACATATCCAATTGGAGATATTCATAACAAAACCCTTGTAGACCATCCATGAAAAATAAAAGGGCTATGTTGTTGCTTCTTTATATTTTTAGTTAAATTTGACCTAAAATGACCTAAATTGTTATTCTTGAAACACTTTTGACTTTTTTTTTGTCTCATTGTAATACCCGTATCCAAACTATAGGTACATTTGCACTCATCATGCATATTGATTGAATTTAAGTGTAAGTTAGTATATATAGTTAGATTAGTATACCGGGTCTAGCCATGACTTGTACTGAGTCAAGAAGTGAGAATTTTTGAATTTTGATGGCAATCAAAATGAGTGAAATTATGAGAATAAAAGGGATTAGGAATAAAATTGAAGTGAAGAATGAGGATTAAAAAGTTTAGGATGATATGAATTCAATTAAAACAAATGGTCGTCCTAGACTGAACAAATAGAAGTTCACGGGTTAATATGTTATATTAGCTTTTCTTTAAGGGCCATAGAGGAGATTTTACCTTTCAATTATCCTAAATGAAGTCTAGAAACCTCTTTTATTTTTCTTTAAAAAAAAATTGTGGCTTTTATGTGTGTGAGTGTAGATGCTTAAGAAAGGAAAAAAAAAGAGGAGATTTAGTTAAGAAAAGGAGAAGAGAACTAGAAAGGTACTTCATTCTTCAAGTTGAGGATGATTTTGCAAGCTGAATTTGAAGATCCAAAACACTTTTGAGGATATAATCTTCATTCTAAAAGCCTGCTCTTATTGATTTAGTAAGTATTTTAAGTGTTTTGGTTGAATTAATCTAGGGTTTATAAGATGCAGTTTTCAGGTTCATTTTTCTTGGATTTTTAGTCTCAGTAATTTGATGATATCTTGAGTTATAAAGCTTCAAAATTAAGTGTGATTTAATTCTATAAAAATTTAAAAGAGTCCTCTATAACTTTGTAATTTTGAGTTAAAGCTGATTTGACTTGTATGATGATCTAATGAAACTGAATCTTTTGGTGCTCAATCTATCAGAGTAAACTAACATAATTGTGTTTAGTTACCCATATCTCCCTCTATAGTTCTCCAAATGAAGTGAAATTTTTATAGAATTTTCTAGACATATAAATATAAGATTGATTTAAATTTCAGCTCAAAATTTATTTTCTATAAGTCCCATAAATTTTTCAAAGTTACCCCTAAAAGTAGCCATTTTGATTATGTAAATCAGGTTTATAGAGTTCATAAGTTAAAATTAGACTCGGTGTTTCTTATATATCTTGAGATAGGAAGATTAAAATCAAGTTTTCTTTAATGATATGGAAACTTTGAACAATTATCTAAAATTGTTTCTCTTTTAGCTTGATCTGATTTAGACTCTATATTAGTGTAATAAGAGGAAACATTTTATTGCTCAGTTTCTATTGCTGGTTTGAGTAAAGTGGATTATTTCTTAGAGGTCTTCCTCTTTACATCTCTAATTGAAACAAAATCAATTTTAAATTACTTTTGATACATAGAGTTGATGATCTAAAAAGTTTCATCCTGAGATTCATTGTATAGAATTTTTGGAGAATTTTTAAATACACCCTATTAAATCTGTTATAGTAGGCAACTTTATATGTTTAGATATTTTAGTGATATTATCGTACTAGAAGGAGGTTCCATTATTATTAAGTGTTTAAGATAAGTAAATTATAATCTATTTCAGCTAAACCAAATGGAAAAGAGGATGTCACACAAGTAAATGCAAGCAAAGGCAAGGAAGCAATAAAGGTAAGTGAATAACTTAATGTTCTATGTGAATATAATACAAATAAATAAATAATTATAAATTTATTTGTTAAGTTGATTGGATAAGAGAAATATGTGTGTTCTAAATGATAGATACTGATTTTTTATTAATGTGTTAATGGATGATTGTTTTTGAGATGCGATTGTATATATGAATGAGATTTATATATGAATAATGGTTGCCGAATTCGGGTGTCCTGTTTAGGTGAGAATAGAATACTTGTTGAAGCCATATTTGGAGTTTTATAACTCCAAATGGGGTTCTGTTTGTTTCTATAAAAACTTTGAGATGTTATCTACAAATTTGATGGATATATAGGAAGCTTAATTTTTCTGTTTTAATGGCCAATTTGGGCAATACTTTTATGTAGCTTAGTCTTTGTTGACAGATTGACCATGGTGGATTATTTTTGATGTTTCTCTTTCTATATATATCCAGTTGATGTGAAATTAGTTGCAAATTAATCTAGACTCATAATAATATTGATATGGAGAATATGAATTTAATGGTCAACATATGGAATTTTTGGTGTATTTTTGAATTTGCACTGTTGATTTTGCCATGTTGAAATATGGTGTATTTTGGTATATTTTTCTTTTCTTATATATTATGGAGGAGATATTAATTTGCTTTATGGAGTGATATATGATGTAGTTAGTTGATGATGAGTTGAATAAAGAGTTGTGATAGTGTGGTGAACTGTTGATGTATATGTAAATATAAGAAATATAATTGGATGATTATGATGACACAACGCTACTTGTGAATGAGGTAGACCTATGTGCGATATGGAATCCCCTTTATATGCCGTAAAATGGCTAAAAAAAAGAGAAATAAAAAAAATAGTTGGCAAAAGATTATGGTAGGGCTATGTGCGTATGGGAATCCATGAATTATTGAAAAAAATTGAATTACATGTATTTCACAAGTACATTATTATCCAAAAGAAAAACACTATGATTATGGTAATGCAGTATGCATTATGGAATTCCTTTGATAAGCCGCATAAAAGCTAAAGAAATATGTAGTACAAGATTATTATACTAGTATGACTATGTACATACTATTAATTATAGCAAAACATTGAATTGATTGATAATTGATAATACTACATGTTTGAATGTGTTATTTATCATAGAATATTATGTTATTCATTTGCTGAGTTGCAGGCTCACTCCTCTGCAATATTTTTCAGGATTAGAAGAACTGTAATCGATCTTGAAGAAATATTTGCATAAGTTACACTAGCATTGTGTCAGGTGGGTCAGCAGGAGGTCGTCCTCAGTTTTTCTTGAACATGATATGCCTAATGAATTTTACTATCTTGTATTAAGGCTGGCGAATTGTATGTGTATAATATAAGAAATATGTGAACTACTTGATGTTGTAAGTTAAAGTTAGTTATTTAATTGATATGTTATGTATTAGTCATATGCATACAATGTATGCTTGACATCTTTAACATGAGTCACACTCCTTCTCGCACAACTTGCGCTGTACTCCTTCTCGAATTGCAGGTTCCATTATTCTTCTCGTTGTTGTGTGATTGTTTAGTTTTGGCATGTGAATTGGTTGAAGGTTAATGACAAAAATGGTGATTAATTGATTAATGATCTTGAACTGCTTTTCAGATTTTTTATTGAGTTTCTATCTTTTAATTTTGTTCTATTGGATTCCTATACATTTATTTTTTTATTAAATTCTTATATTTTTATTTTTTTATACATTAAATTCCTCCGTTAAAATTTTAGTTCCTATATTTAATATTACATCCAATTAAGTCCTTACAAAATATATGATTGAATCCCTTTATTCTTCAATTATACTACTTAAATTCTTACAATTTTTATTTTTAGCTAATTAAATCCTTATCCAAAATTTTTAAATTAATTGTTAAAATCCTAAAATAAATATTCTTTTATTTTTTTTATCTAGTTAAAAATATGGATTATCAATTACTAATAAATTTCTATTGATAAAAATGTATATGATTTTTAAAAGATGTATACTACAAATTTAATTCAAATATATAAATGACAAATATTTTTATATTTTTGATTCAAAAATACTTTAGCTAGTTATTAGTATTTGTATAAAAAATTAATAAATTTGTGATTTCACTAATTTAAAATTCTAATTAAATATGTAACTAATCAAACTTTTGAACACATGATAAATTTAATTATTAGATCATCATTAATTAAAATATAAATATTTAATAAATAAAAAATTAGACTAACCAAATTTTTTTATTAACCAAATATTTTATAATTCATGTTACCTTAAAGCTGCAATAATTCATGCATATAATTGATAAAAATGCTTTTATTTATTAAATTTATCTATCAATTGACAAAAATATGAAATTATTTACAACATTATTTAATATTTTTATAAATACATGACTTGTATAGAAGTTTTAATTCACCAGATTAAAAGTCTCAAATTATAATTAAATGAATTAAAAGTAAATTAGATAAAAAAAATAATGATTTAGATTCTTAATAGTTTATTAGGTTGCTTTAGTGAAAAAACTTATTAAATTACAAATTTATTAATCAAGTATATAAATGTTGATGGTTAATTAAAATATTCTATATCAAAATAGATAAAAGAATATTTATCATACATATTTAATTTGGATTTTTATTATACATATTTTCAAAATATTTTTAAGATTATATATGATTATATATATATATATATAATGGTTATAATTAAATAAAAATTAATCTAATGGTCCTAATTTCTTTTGTATTTATACAAATGTTTGTATCATAACAAGAGTCAAAATATAAATATAGATAACTAATTTATTTATATGAGCACAAGTAGCTTATATGTATTTTTCTTTGAAAATTCAAGTGGATTTGTTTCTTAATTAATGTTTTTATTATTGAGAAACTATGGCAACAAAAAAAAAAAATTATTGTGATATAAACAAAATTCTTTTTTTTTTAGAAACATATATGAATTTATTTTAATGATTTTTGAACATTTTAAATCTTTAAAATTTTTATATAAACAAAATTAAAATTTTAGCTTGTAATTTCATTAAAAAATTTTACAAAACAATTTGTTTTTGAAAAAATTAAGGCTCCTGAAAATATACAAGTATTTTTCAAACATATTATAAAAAAAGAAAACGCAAAATGAAATTTTGTATAAATTACAAATCAAGTTTTTTTTTCCTACTCAATCATAAATACCAATCAAACATAACTTAACAGTCAAAATATATGTATTTTTAAAACATAATTCCAACCACTCTAGCAATTTTAGTACAATTTACAGTTCAAATAGTCACAATGAAAACACCCATTATTTAAATTTTTCACAAGATATATACTTTAAAATGTCAAGATTTTATATTATAAATAGAAATTTAATATTTTTAATAATCAGATATAGTCCCTAACAAGTAGTTCAAATTGAAAAAAATATGAACATTTAATTTAAGAAGTTTAGGATTTGAACCCCATCACCCTCTCTCCCCTATTATGGTATTGAAAATTAACCATTTATATTAGTTAAAAAAATAATCAGATACAGATAACTGGAAATCAGATTAGCTCTTTTTATTTATTTATTTTCTTACTAATTAATTTTTCTAATCAGATATTAATTAATTAATAAAGCTATCTATGAATGACCATGATCATACGGTACAAATTGCCCCATCATCACATCAGATGGCCTACGCATTTTGAAGCGCAAAGGCAAAAGTGAGATATACACCAGACGCTCCCTCCCTTTTTTCATTTTTATTCGAAATAAAATAAAATAATAATAATAATAATTATTATTATATTTGATAATTCCAAAACGCCGCTTCTCCAAAATTCAAAAATCTCTCTCTCTCTCTCTGTCTGTGTCTGTTTCACTAGATTTCTCACATTTGCAGAATATATTCGGCAATTTTTGTTTTAGTTGGCATTTTGAATCGATTTGGATCTGTAGAACAATGAGTGAATTGGAGGAGAATTCGATTCTTGAAGATAAAAGTTTCAGTTTAATCGATGTTTGCTTAGAGGACGACGATACCCTCTTCGTGTCTCCTTCTCCCGACCCTCAATTTCTCCATTTTTCAGGTTCATTTCTTTTTCTTGTTTGCCTTATAGATTCAATGAGCTCCCGATTTGTGTTTCATGGGAAGCTGATTAATGCTCTAACGCTTCGGTTCTTGATATAAATTATAAACTATATGTTGGTTTTTAATGAGTTTTAGCTTACTTAGGTCAATTGATGAATATAGAATTTGGGTTTAAGCTAAAAAAAAAAAAAAATTCTATATGTTAAAATTATAGAATTCTGCTAATTCTGGCATAACGATGCTATATGCAGATGATCGGAAAGAGCATAAAAATATTGTCCAGGTTTCGGGTGTGCAAGACCAAGGTGACTCTCTTGAAAGAGATGAGCAAGCGGTTCAACCCCTTGAAGCATTAGAGAAAGAGAAGACAAGGAAAAAGGAAAAGTACAACCTGAGGAAAAGTTTAGCCTGGGACAGTGCTTTCTTCACAAGTGCTGGTATTTTTTTATTTTGAAAAAAAATAGTTCTTTTTGTTCATTTCATGTGTTGTTGGGGTTATAAATATTCTTTGTCAATATTGATTTGAACTTATGTGCAACCAGGTGTTCTGGAACCAGATGAGTTATCTAGCATAATTGAAGGAGCTGAGAAAGGTGAAAGAAAAAATTTACTACCGGGAATCGAGGAGGATATACACAGATCTACTGATTCAGTATCAACATTTACCACTGATTGTTCAACTCTAGGAACTCTTGAGGATGACTTGTTTGGAGATATTAGAGCTTCAATCCAGAAGTCTAGTAAAGCATCCAATTCTAGAGTTTCACAGAGTCCTCTGGGATCTGGAGCAGATGAGAGCAAACTTGCCAAATGTAAGTGCCCTTTTCATTATATTTGATTCAGGGCAGTAGAATGTATTGCATCATTAGGTCACCTCTTTGCCTTTTTGGTAACTCATTCATCATGTTGGAGTTAATCAGTCCATAAATGGGCATTGATTATTTAGTCAAAACTGGAACCAATGGTACTCTTTTTACTTCCCAGTTTTACTATCAGATGTTCAGCTCTGGTGTATTGAAATTCTGTTCAATGTGACAACTTGAATCTCTACTACCCTCTTGACTTACTCTATGTTTTGTATAGAAACAAAATTAGAGGTACATATGCATTTTCAAAGGACCAGTTTTGTTTCCTAAAAAAGTCTGTCCTTTTTAGACAAATGATGGTGTAGGACTGATCAAAAACTACTAAATAGGTCTTATTCTATAGATGTACTGGTTAACTGGTGCTTAGCTATCATTCTCTTCCCCTTGAACATATATGCATAAGTTTTCGTTCCTTACTTCCCATGTAATGAAAGTTTTTAGTTCCAAATTCTGATTAATTAGGGAACTCCTCTAGATTTTGGTTGGATATTTAATTCAGGTACTTTGTGCATATCTTTTTGGATAGATTATTTTCAAACTGACATCACCTTTCCTTTCAGCCTCAGAGAAAGTGGGTCTTGGTTCTCAGAATATGGATAAGGTAAATCCAATGCTTTTCAGTCCCAAATTGTCTTTAACCAAAGGGTAATTGGTTCATGTTTTATGAGTTTCAGTTAAAAACTAAAGCAATTGGGCTACTGTATTGTTAATTTCAGTTGAAGACTAAAGTTGTTCTCAAGAAGCCGAATGTTATCATAAAAGGATCAGGGAAAGTGGCAAACCAGGTCTCTTCTGCTTCTAGTGGACAAACTCCAAAGGTTTCTGCTTACTCAATACTTGGAAAATCTTTTTGTTCTTGTTTTTCTTTGTTTTTTTTTGAACTACACCTTTTGCAATAATCTCGATGAATTGTACAATCATTTGATTAGAAGTAGACTTTATCCATTAGACAATGGTACAGGAATATTACTCCATATCTTGGTCTAAATTATCAGGCTAATTTAACAATTTCATGTTATAGGTCAACCTCTCACCCTTGAGAACATGGAGTGCTGTGCACTGTGTAGGCCTCATGCCAATTGTATATGTCCTGCTGCATATCTATGTTTGCATAAGAAAGGACAAAATAGCGGTTAAACATTGTGAAGCTGATGCAGTTTTTGTGTTCCTAGTCTTCTGACTTGCACTTGTTCTTTGCAGCCTACTTCTAGAAATGTAGAGGCAACTTTTAAATCAGTAAAACCACCCAAGATAGTAGGCAGACCTAGTGCTGTCTTAGCAACAGCAGCAGCAACCAAGAGAGCTTCATTGGGGTTGGGTGCCAACCGTGTCAAAGAGGAAAAGGATAATGCAAAAAATTTAACTGGTATTTGAATCTGATTCATTACTATTTATACCTTTTATATAAATACAACATGCTTGACTTTTGATGTACTTAATAGTGCAAGCTAGAAGAGCAAGAGTCTCTGCTATTGGTGGCTCACGAATCACTGTGCCAAAGCCTGTGATACCTGTCAAGTCCTCCTCGCATTCTTCTGTGGCATCCAAGAAACAGCTGACAACTTCTTCCTCTACTGATAGTTTGGAAACCTTGTCATCTGACAGTAGCAGTATCCATTCCTTGAATATTGTGAAAAGAAAAATTAATCCTAAGGTCTCTTCCACCGGCTCAATTGTCAAAACCACGTTAAGAACTGCATCAAGTAGGAATCAGTCTACGAGCGTCCATACTTCACCTTATTTGAAGTCTGTGACTAAGTTATCTTCTATATCACCTACAAGCTCTATTAGTGAATGGTCTTCAGAGTCCTTATCACCAACTTCTACGCTTAATAAAAGGTCAAATAGTTCAAGGCCTAGCTTTGGCAGTGCCTCCCAAGTCTTGGACACTCGGAACCATCCCAGTGACAAATGCTCAGTTGGACATGGTAACCAAGTCACTGTATTGCCAAGTGAGCGTGTAAAGAGAGTTGTGACAGGAAGTGGCACGCTTGCTCTTCCAGATTCTATCAAACCTTCAGGGCTTCGGATGCCATCACCAAAGATTGGATTCTTTGATGGGGTCAGTTCTGATTTTACTTTAATAAGTATCATGAACTAGTTAGGAAGTTGTTTTGTCAAGGTATTTCTTAGGCAGAAAAAGTAAACGTTTTTATTTTTTAGTCTTGGCTGTTATATATGCTACAAGATGTCTCACTCAAAAATAAGATGACAAAATCATTTCCCTTGTCTGTGTTATGTCTAATTTTCCATTGCAAGGCCTGCAACATATTCACATGCAGTTTTATGTTATGCAGGTGAGATCAGCAGTACGTACTCCTGGTGGAAACAGCCAGTCTCACCTAACTGTACCCAATGACTTGCTTAGATCTAGTGCAGCAAATGTTAGCCCCAGTGGAGAGTCAAACAATGCAAAGCCTGGAAAACTTCAACCAGCAAGGCCTGTAGTGGTTCGGGGTGCCAAAATGAGTTCTCAGCAACCAGCCTCAGGATTCAAACCTAAATCTCCTTTGCCACTTCAGGAATCCTCAAATGCCGTGCCAAATGTTTGCATTGCTTCAAGAAGTGGAAAGGATCGTCCTGGCACTACTCTGAAAGTTCAGAATAGAAGGTCTCCTAATTTGATGGCTGAAAAAATTGCCCCTAAACAGAGTGATACAGGAATAAACAATAATGATTTTGGTGACAGTCTATTTAAGGGTAAAATTAGCTCACAGAGCAAGGGTAATGCTCCTGTAAAAGATTCAGGGCTTATTCCCGAACAAGACGCTGTAAACGTAATGTTGTCTCATAAAGGGAGTGAAGATATGCCTTGTGGTCAAAAGAATGATATGCATTCCCTTTCTAACATCAACGAGAAGGAAAAAACTTCTGTTGAGGATGAAATTGACTATTTGACCCGACAAGTTGGAGCAGTGGATATTCATCAGGAGGTCCAGCCAAAACTTGTTAATGAAGGCATGGAGGTTGATACCGGTGCTGCAGAGGGATTTGTGAAGTCATCAGTTCCTGCCTCCTATCTCACTGTGATTGAAGGGGTAAAAGTAGCTGAGATTGATAATAGCTGATGATGGCATAAACAAAGTGGCAGCAATTTTCTTGAAGTGATGAAGGTATCTAAATATGTACCAGGCACTGTTGGAGTTCAATCTGTTCTTGCAAATCAATACAATATTCAATGCCATGATCATCTTTAATTATTTAATTAAATGTTTATTGTATAGGTATTTTGAGTTCTGCTTACATTTGAAACTACCTTGTTGGCTAATGTTTATGCAGGTGCTTTTGCCCTTGGAGTGGGAATTTGATAGAATAGAATTTTGTTTTATTAGAAGACTGAAGAAACATTCAAGAGTCTGGGATCCAAACGTTTCGTTTTAGAAAGTTCTGTTCGTGAGGGAGATTGTATTAGAAGCACATGCAAGTCATTCAAAAGAGCTGCACGTATTGAGCAGTGTCATGTATCATCTTATAATTTATTCGTTTTTTTTTTATAAATTTTCAGATTAAATGATAGTAGGCCGGTAGCATAGAATTTGGTGTCATGCACAATTTTATTCGGCCAATACTTATGTACCACAAACTTCTATCATTGAGAACAAAAGAAATGCCCCTCACTAGAGGGATGGAGCCTTCTAAATTTAAAAGATTTCATATGCAGCATTAACGCAATAACACTTGAGGTTTATGAATTGGATGGTGAGAGGCTTAAGTTGCCGACAGAGGAGTAAAAGATTAATTCACATAACAATCTCACAAAACTGACCAATTACCATTTTGCTGCCATTTTTCTGATGGCAATGCAACCAATTCAGCAATATTACATGTAATCTTCCAGGAGTTTGCTACTATCCAACAGGTGAAAAAAGTAGTCAATCTTTGAGACCGCAGATGATGATCTTGGACAAGAACTAAAATCATAAATTTTCAATACAGTAACTAGAAATGTCAAAAATGGTTCAACAGATCACTCAAAAACAAAGACAAACATTTTCACCTCTTTAAAATGTCTAAAAATAGATTGTAAGAGAAGATGAAAACTCCATTGCAAAGCTTAAGATCTTGGTTTTTCCTTCTTCTCCTTGAAGAGGGCAAGAAGGGAGACACCAGAGACCTTCACAACCTTAAATCTAACACCAGGAATATCTCCGACGGCATGACCCTTACGTCCAAATCCAGCAATCAAAACCTCATCCTACAATCATAAAATGCACAAAGCACGGTTAGGAACACACAAGTGAAATATGCAACCCAACACAATTATGGCACTGTACACTCACATTCTCTTCAATATAATTTAAGCAACCATCATTGGGAACAAAGGCAGCTATCTTCTTCCCATTTTTAATAAGCTGAACTCTAGCACATTTTCTGATGGCAGAGTTTGGCTGTTTGGCCTCAATACCTCTGCAATTGAAGAAATATCCATACAACTTAGAATATGAAGTCCTAAACAAGAAAAATCGAAGTAAAAAATAGAAGAAGTCTTACATCTTTTCAAGGACAATTCCTTTGGCATGAGAAGAACCAGCAAAAGGCTTCTTCCATTCATTGCCAAGATGGGATTTCTTGTATGCCTTGTCAGCCCACCTTTGCCTCCTGCGGTGGGACTTCAGCTTGCGGGCAGCCCCCATACCACGTGTTTTCCTGAGAATTGATTGTGCAAAACATGTCAGGATGCAAATTAATGAAAACAGAAGCCACAACTACAGTCACACACATCAAGAAATCACCAAACACCCATAATAAACATGAAGAGGTAGCTTCTCAAACGAACAAACCCAAAAACACACTGAAAGGGTGAACATGAACTAGCAAACATCAAATAATGTATAATGCATGTAGGAGGCTATTCATCAATTACTACAACCTGCTCATTTTTCAATAGAAAACACAGCATGCACTTCTGAAAGCATTTACAATCATAGATGAAGAAAGCATAGCTTTAAAAACAAAGCATAGTGTAAAACCGGTCCACAGATGAGCATAAGCTAGCAATCAATATACAATGCATAATCATGGATCCGTAAGCATATAAATTTACCCAAATCAACAATACGAATTTCATTCTAAACCAAGAAAAAAACAGTACTACGTGCCCTTGCAAGTGCAATCATCAACCATTACAAATAACAAAAATTCTTGCAACAAATTCAATAAAACCTCAAATCAATCAGGACTCTTATCTATAACTATTAGCTGTATAGCTCATAATAGACATTTGATGGCATGCTATTAAATATTAGTTAGCCGAATTTGCAAGCATTTTCAATCTCCAGCAAAATAAAGTTGAAAATCAATTCTTGAGACCTTTTTCATTTTGTAGCGGAATTATTTTAAACAGTTTTTCTTTCAGACCATAATTAATTACCCAATCACACAAATTAATCTGCAGATTCAAAAACAAAATGACCATCATCTAATAACACTAAGCATAAAATACCATTTTATAAGCAAAGCTCCAACCTTTTCTATAAAACTTCGAATTAATATACACACCCATTAACAAGTACGATATAATGTAACGAATTAAGGCTTTATTTGGCATAAAACCATGAAAATTTCGCAGCCTTTAAAGAAGCATAAGAAAACACGTTCATGTTCTTGAGCTAAATCTTTGAAGCTAAAAAGAAGCAGAAAAAAAAAAGAGAGGAATCGCACCCCATGGTTGCTGATAAAAGTTGGTTCGACGGCGACGAGGGATTTTACAAGTTCGATACGAAGATAACAACAGACTGGGACAGTAGCCGCTGCTGCTTAAAACCCTAATCGTCAAAGTGGCGGTGTTGCTCTCTTGTCTCTATAATATGGAGAGATTCATCTCATGTCATGTGTTTTTGGTCCATGCAAAATGGTTGGGCTTTGGGCCTATTTCTTTTTTAGATAGCAACTTTCATTAATTTTAGGGTAAACCAAAAAAAATAAAAAAATTCATAAACATGGTTAATTTTTTTTTCTTTTTTAAAAATTAATTTTTGTAATTTTTTTTTTCAAAATACGTGCTCTCTATGTCCGCTTGTCATTGTTTTTTTTGCATTGCACTTCTTAAAATATATATATATATATAATGTTGAGCCCTAAATTAAAAATTTGATAAGTGTTCACTTTTATATTTGAGTATTTACTGTTAAATCTAAAAGTTAATATGTCAAATTATTAAAAATCTTAATTTTTTATTAAAAATAATATATTTACCTTAGTTATTTATTTACCTTAATTATTTAGTATTATTTTTTAACTAAAACACTATTATACATATTTCAATACTACTTAAATTCTAAAAGTATTTATATATTATGTATATTTTTACCTTATTTTTTTTCAAACTATATTTTTCTACCTTAAATCACTTAAATTATTTTTTTCAAACTATTAAAAAAAATTATAGTAATTACTTAATATTATTTCTTTAACTAAAACATTATTATATATACTTTAATACTAATCTAATAATTCTAAAAACAAATCTTATTATAACTAAAAATTATGGAAATAAAAATTAAAAAAATAAAATTATTATGATATATTTTATACTTAATTTATTTAGTTATTATTTCATTTCAATTATTTATTTAATAATTTTATTTTACAGTCCTTGCATTCACAACTAGTTTCTTTATTATTTTGGTACTTTTTTCCTTTTTTTAAACAAATGTGATTTGTCACTGGTACCCCATATCAATATCTTATTCTAATAAGAGTTATATTCCTCCAAAGAGAATGATTACTTGAATAAGAAAAAAACTTAATAAGGAAGAAGATGCTCAAATAAGAAGAGGACTTCCACATCCTAAAGAGACAACTACTCTCAATCCTACAAGCACAAGGATTCTTGTTTCTAAGAGATTAATGTAATTCCACAAGTGCCAAGAGGAGATGAGAGAAGGTTGAATTGGCTTTTTAAACAAATGGGTAAATTTTTTATTCACACCCGAGAGCAAGCTAGAACTGAATTAGTGTTGAAAAAAATGAAGTAGAAGAGGAATAAATACTCCAAGGATTTATAGAGGTTCGGCCCTCAAAGCCTACTCCTCTCCTCAACCACTTGTTGAGAGTTTGAATCCACTATCAATCTACTTCAAGGTGTAGATTTAAACCTTTATAAGCTCAATTCAAGCTACCCAAGTATTTTTCCAAGGCTTACATTCAAACCCGATGTTAAGAACAATCCTTTTAGCTTACAAGAATTTAAAATCCTAACTCAACTCACTCAATCTCACTATTGAGCTATTGAATAAAGGAATTAAACTCTCACCAAACCACACTCAAGAACACTTTTGAAATAAATAACAATTACAAAAATTAAAGATGAAGATTTTGGTGATTAAAGAATTAAAACCAAGATTGAATGCTCAAATATTTACTTTAAATTTGTTTGCTCAACTCAATTAATTCCCTCCAGCTGATTTCATAGTAGTATTTATATCCTTATACGGAAAAAGAGTTGTTAGAGGTGCATGTAATGCAAATAGAGTCATTTAAACCACCCAAAAAGAAACAAGTTTGTACGTCGTCATGATCATAATTATCAGGGTGCCAAGATGAAATTTGAATTTGTGCACTTTCATGATCATAACAGAGGTGATTACGATGGTCATGACAACATTCTGTAACTTTTGGAATTTGATCGTCATGATCATGAAAAATTAATCATGATCATGAAAAATTAATCATGATCATAATTTTGGTTGTCATAATCATAACTGTGGTAGTGACACTGATCATGACTAATCTCAAAAATTTTGGAAAATTGGAATTTGAATCTTTGTGATTTTGCCCAAATTTTTTTAATGACTGAGATTTACTTGTTATCATATATAATGAAGATTCCCAACATTTTTTGCCAAAACTGACTTCCACTTTTGGCTCAAAAATTCGATCTTCATTTTTGCCTTATGTCGTGGTCATGATGAATCTGTCATGGTCATGACAAGTGTAGATGGCGGGGTTTAGCGCGCACCCAAGTTTATTGCAATCGCGACACTGTTTGAGCTCAGGGCTCTAGGGAACACACTAACCACTGTCACAAAGACATGGTGTGGAGATGAGGAGTCGCCACCCAGGGTAATAATTGGGACAAATTGAAAGTAGTGGTAACTCGATTCTCTAATATAAGCTAGCACCACAACCAGAAGTTCTGGATACAGAATACCAACTTCTTTTAGTCTTGTGTTCATTTAGATTTATTTTATTAATTACTATCTTCTTCCCTAATTACATGCAATTTTATTAAACCCTAATTGAACATTTATCTAACCCTAAGGCAACCAATCCATGAAAAAGCACATAAAAAATGCATTCGAAGCTCAACGTCTCTAGATCTAAATTACATTTGATTTTAATTTTAAGTTAGCTAAATCTACATATTTTATTTACAAGTGAAATGCAACTAAAGTTGGGCCTATATTTTAATTGTATTAGTGAACTTAAATCTACTATTTTTAATTCTAAAAGTGGGACTAAGTATACCAAATTTAAGGAAAAA
>CATIWM010001800.1:0-14593 GCA_949671775.1 Mallotus repandus | reverse complement strand
ATAATGTGAACTTTTAGAGTTTTGAAAATAGTAAATTTTTTTTATAAAATAATAAATCCACTATAGTTGACTTGGTTAGTGCTAAAGAGGTATATATTTGTTTATTTTGATGTAGTGCTAATATATAAATTTTTATTAATTTTTCAGAATGGGGGATAAATTTTTTATATATTACTACATTGGTGGAACGTTGGCAAAGATAGGCAATGAAAAGGTTTATTTTGGGTGTCATATCAAGCCAAAACACAAGATTGATGTTGATAGAGTTGGTTATTTCAACTTAGTTGATGATGTGGGAAAACTTGGCACTGTTAATGCAAGACTATTTATAGAGTCCCAGGGTTGTCTATCACAAAGGGGTTACGAGAATTGCATGATGACAAACAACTTCTTAAAATGTTGGAGCATGTGAAAGATGGTATGATAAAGGTTTATGTTGACAGTTCCCACCAAACAGTAGCTGAAGTAGCATCTGAAGTTAAAACAACAAATACAGAAAAACAGTCACATGAATTAGATAATGAACCTGATACAATGGATACACTAGATGGTCCTCAAGACATGGATGACCAAGATGAAACACCTATTGAGATTCTTATTGAAGTTGGTATGCCTCGAAAATAAAATTGGAAATTAAAATGATGATGAAACTGAAGGATTAACTAATAATAGGATAGGATAAGGACAACTTTGAATTACACAATGTTATTCATCAATTTGGGTAGGATAAAATTCTTGTGATAAGTTTATATGATTTTCATCCATTAGATTTTTTCCATGTGCATCATAGAAGAAATACAAAGCATTGTTGCTTGCTGCCAAAAATTTCATTACGTACAAATAATTTAAATTTTAACTAATTTAATTCAACTCAAATTTAACTATTATGAAAGTGATAAAAAAATTTCAATAATTAATTTAATATAATTATATCTATTACGACTTGATTTGAAAATATCATATAAGCAAAAATAATTTTTTATAACAATTAATTCTAATAATTAATTGTTGATCAATAATATTATTTTTTAAATTATTACTTAATTCTATCATGAATTTTAATCATTTTAGTCAATTTATTTTATTTTTAAAATTATAGCGAACTGACATATGAACTTTTCAATTTATTGTTAATCTATCCAGGATGACATACATGTATAAATTTATTTGTTGATATGAAAATTAGATTAAAACTTAATTTTCATCTTTTTTTCAAATATATCCTTAACTTTTTTTTACAAATATATTCTTACTTACAGCAAATACATGTCATGTTAGCATGTGAATATGCTATTTTAACCATGACTATATTTTTAACAAATTGAAAAATTCATATATCAATTCACCATAATTTCAAAAGTATGATAGATTGACAGAGTTGACTAAAGTTCATGATATAATTATACAAATAACTCTTATTTTTTTGTATGTTATCATTCGACAAATAGAGAACTAAATCGTTAGATTTCATTTCTCCTATTTTAAACTTTCAAATATATATATATATATGGTTTTGAAGAGATAGTGATTAATTACGTGACTCTGGAAACAAACATCTTAATGCTAATGTTAAACTGGTTCCCGAAGTATCAATTCTAAATTGGCTCTAGTTTATACTCCCTCCGTTCCTTCTTAGTTGTCACTTTTGGGAGTTTCACTTAGATTAAGAAACAATTAATTAGTCTTAATTTTAGGAGAAAAATAAATTAAGAGACTAAAATACCTTTAGTTTTTGAAAGACAAAAAATTAAATCTACAAATGATTTTGGAATTGTATTGAGCATTAATTACTTTGCATTGATAATGATAAGGGTAAAATTGACAAAAAATGATTGTTATTTTATTGATTGTATAAAAGTGACAATTAAATGAAATTTCATATTTTTTCAAAAGCGACAATTAAAAAGGAACGGAAGGAGTAATATTTAAGTGAAATTTTTTTTAATTATTATTTTAAAAATATATAAATAAATAAATTTATTTACATTTTTTTTTCTGATAGAAGATATTGATATTAGATAAACATACAGAACAAAGACATGACATTTGGTCAATGTAGGAAATTTGTGTTACCATGCAAATGGTAATGGGAGGAATATATTCTTTAGAAAATGTACAGCTAATAGAATAGAAGTAGAGAAATGTTGCTTTAGACCTTTCGATAGCAAAGCATGAAAAAAAATTGGTCAAAATCAATTTATGGCTGATATTTATGAGGGAATTTTAGACGTCAAAATATGTGGTAATTAAAATGAGAAAAAGAGATAGTAATAATAGAAAGAATTTAGTGAAAAATTGGAAAATGATAGTTGAAAAAATGATGATCTCTAGAAGTTGTGAACTAGTCCAGGCCTCTTGGCCTGGGTGGTAAAATATCTGTCTTAAGATGCCACCCGTGACGGTTCAAATCCATGGACTTCCCCTCCCTAACTTTGGTAAATAAAAAAGAAGTTGTGAATTTGGTCTTTCTTCAAAACTTTTTGCAACTTCAACTTATGGGTGATAGATTTTATATGTATAAACTTTGTTTAGGCAAAAATATTTATTTGAGTTTTGTGATTAATATATATTTAAAAATGTTAGTGTGAAAGTAGTTAAATAATTTTTTTTAGAGTATTTTAAGGTGTATAATTTGAATTTTACCATCGTTAATTTGTAAAATTTATGTTTATTTAATTTTAAAAGAAAAAACTGTTATATATATATATATATATATATATACACACACACACACCCCACGTCAAGTCTGTTTATGAATGCAAACAATATATTGTCAAATTGGCTTATATTCCAAACCCACAAAATTCTGGAATGCAACATGTGATATTCTTCACTGCAATTTGACTAGTTGCTATGCAAGACATTTATTTCCTCTCTTTTATCAAACATATTCAACACTTGAGTCATTTTCATTTTCTCAAATTAAAATTAAAAGTCAGATATGCACACGTACGTCCATATATATATATGGAGAGAGAGAGAGAGAGGAAAAAATTGTTATCCCCAAGATGATATTCATTAATGTAAATTCTGTTTCAACTTTCGTTATTAATATGCCATTTTATTCAAATAACCGAGCAATGTATTCTAAGAAGAAATTCTAAGGTCCAATGCATAGAAGAGTTCAATACTATACATCAAGATATCTCCATTATTGAAGAATCTATATGGTAGATTTTGGAAATTAATTAAAAAGAATGGACAATATTTACTAAAAATTTTTAGTTGATCATCTAAGTTGGACGGTTCTCATTTAAATAACATTTTAAGTTTAAATGCGGTGTATACAATTGTATTAAATTAATTGTTGAAAAACTTTTATTGCATTTCTAATAATGCTCCAGATTCTAAATATCTATAATTTAGACAAAAAAAGTTTTGATTCATTAAAATTTTTATAATTTATGCACTCATATTAAATATGAATGCAAGAGCCTTTACTTTTAGGAGGGAGAGATTTTGAGTTCAATTATTCTATTTCTCGCTAGACTTGTAAAATCCACCTTTGGTGGTGGTTCATAAAAATTATTTTAAAATACTAATTACTAACAACAAACAAAGTAATTTTCTGTTCCTGTCCCGATGATACTGAGCCCTATATCAAAATAAAAAAAAGTTTATATTTAAATATAAAATATAAAACACAAATTAAGCTTAGTGAAGATAGATATTTTTATTTTAATGGAAGTTATTGAATAGAAAGTTGGTTATATTATTATTTTTAATTCAATTTAATAAAAAGAACATTTGTATATCAATGTTTTTTTTTAAAACAAAACATAACAATAAATTATTGAGAAAAGGTTTTGAAATTTAGATATCTTGAATCCATGCCTTTAGAATAATTAATGTAAACCTCATGTAAAGCTGCACGTAATATTCAAGCAACTTCTCATCAGATTTTATAGCAACTTGGCAAGCTTCTCGAATCCAGTTTAAGTGGGTAATTCTTAAAGTAACAAAGAAGTGGCTACATTTGCTCCAATTGCTTAAGGACATAACCAAAAATCATTGCTTCAGAAGAAAGTTGACAACAATAATTTGACTTTCCTTTTGAGTTTATATTATGTTGATCTCTTATAATTCTTTCAAATAACCTCTCCCCCACAACTAATATTTTATGTATGTTTTAAAAAAATTAATTGATTTCGATACCGACAAATATGTAACAAGAAACAATACTCTTTTTTTATTAAATTAAATAAAGATTTTAATTTTTTATACAATTATGAGATGTTCCCATACTAGCTATAAAAATAATTTTCATTCACATTGATCTAAAAGAATTTGATATGATAAAAACTTGAATACAAAATCTTTTACTTAAGCAAAAAATGAATGATTTAACCCTTTGAATTAGATATAAATTATGATTTAATTTATCATAAGGAAAGAAGAAGATGGAAAGAACACCTTATCATTATTATTTTGTATATATTTATACAGATATTTCCATATAATTAAAATAATCCAAACTTGAGGCTTTATACAGCATTAAAGCCTCTAAAATAATAATGCAAGATGCAATTAGTGACTCCATAAGTAACTAAGCTTGTGACAACAATATGAAAATGCAAACCACAATCATTATGAATATACTTAATATATTAATTAGTTAGACAGTTTCCATGGACGGCATTGGAGCTTGGAGTTCAAGCAGGGTGAATCCCATGAGCTTCTGCATTCCCCTTTAGCACCATCGCAGCACTTGCAGACCAGTCCTAAGGTGGCAAAGAACTTCTTTGTATTATTTCCTGTAACACGTTAATTAATTATAAAAATGGTCAATTATATATATATATATGTACTAATATCTCTATAATTCAACTCAATATATAAAATATTTAGATGGGTATTATTTTTTCTTCAGCCTGTAATTATTACCTTTCTTGAGTGTTAATTCTCTGGCTTCACCATCTCTTGGGAATTGAAGAACAATCGATAAGAGCAGAACAAAAGCCATAATACCCTTAGACACTACCATTTCTCGCAATTTGATCTCTGCGTTTGAATGAACTCTATCTGTTGCTTGTTTAGATGTGAGAGAATTTTTATTAATTAAACGGTTGCAAGATGCATTTATATATGCATGTATAATAACTTGGAGAGTGTTTAATATGGAAATGCTAATAATTTCAAATACGAAAAGCAAAAACGATAGGCAACGCGTTTCCACCTTGCCTAAGTCATATCTGCTTGGTGGGCCAAAATTAAAGAAAATGACCTTGTTTCTTGCTTAAGGGTTTTTTGGTGGGTCCAATTTGAAGAAACTTAGATTATGATGGAAATATATAATACAATTCGGTTGATTTAAGTTTTAAGAAGTTTAAATTTTTAAGTAAAGTTTGAAATTTAAATTTTATATACGATGATGATGGCAGATATTGAATTTTTTTTATCTCTTTTATAAATTCATTCAACTTGATTTTTGAAACAGGCATAATATTTATTTGCTCATGAGACTAAAGGAATTAGATAAAAGAATATAATATATAATTTATGCACAAAAAAAAGCAATATATCATGATGATGATGTTTTTTTATTGATCATAATTTGTTTTTTTAATGAAAAATACAATTTATGAACAATAATTAATAAGTATAATAAAATAGTTTCAATTAAACAGTTCAGGTATATTTTAGCGATCTCCAATTATATTTATTGGAGCTTTTATAAATTGCAACTTGGCCAATAATGCGCTTAATTTTTTTTATTCTTCAATAAGTCTGATTCATAAAAAAAATTAGCAATAATATATATAATTTTATCATAATTGATAAGTCTTTAAAAGAAATTTTCATTGTTTTTCTTTCTTCTCATGTTCATTCATGTGAACAGGGAATTTTTGTCTAAAAAATGAATACATATTTTTTTATTAGAATATTAGGGATTCATGTCATTTTGTTCATATATTTATTGTAATATTATGGATTCTTGTCTTCTTGTTCTGGCATTTGAATGTTAGTACTTTTACATTGACAATTAATCCACATTAATTATATTCTGTAATAGAAATTTTTATTACTTAGTAAAGTATTTGGAATTTTCTGTTACCTTCTAGAAATTCTGATCTTATGTATATCTATGTGTCAGTGTTCCCATTTGTTTAGTTTGAAATAATTTACTTATTGAAAGATATTTATGATAATTTTTTTTTGGTTTAATGGATTGCATAAATTTTGATATTTGGTAATATATTGGAAATAAATCTAATAATAATAAAAAAATTTAAAAGATTGGTAATTGTAATTTTAGCTTTCATATTCAAAAGTAACTTTTACTTGTTAAATATTATTGTTAATATCTAATGAAAATTTTTATTTAATTTTTTAGTTAATAAAAAAGTTAAATGACTTAAAAATATATTAATAAATAATAAATTATACAACAACCAATGATTCTTCTTATGAACTACATAATGTAAAATAACTAGTACTAGTAGAATTTATAAAAAAATAATTTTACAAGCTAATGTTAGCGGTATCTAAATCATAATATTTTTAAAAAATAATGACCATTATATAATTAATTTATAAGAACTATTAATTTTTATATAATAAAAAAGGTATATATAAAATAAAAAAAGCTCATAAAATGTAATTACCAAAATTTTTGTGGAGTGAATTAAATCCCATGTGTTAATTGGGGTTTTATAATTAGCACATAAAATTTCATCATGATTGATATCACTTCACAAAAGCTTTTCGAATTTCTCAAAGTGAAAAGAGTGGTTAACCATGTTAAAGTACACATAATGTAAAAAGAATCATTCACACAGTACTTGTTAATTAACTTTATGTAATATGAATTTAATATGATGCTATATATTTGAGCCAAATTATTACTTTTTTTTTTTTTTGAATTGAAGCCAAATTATTACTTTTTGAAGCATGCGTTAGTTGGATTTGACCTTTGTTTTTCTTCCTTTAATGATGCATGTTGTGAAGAATCAAAATTCAAAAATCAAAATTCAATGGTATCAAATATGCCAAAATGTCTCATGTCGTTAGTCTGATAATTAAGCTATGACTGGACTTCTGATCCTATCTAAGATCAATCCTTTTTATAATAGTGATTAAAGCCAAGATAAAAAATAACTTGCGAGAAATATTGCTAAGCATACTTTCCATTATATGAATCTTATTTTTACCTATGGCTAAATATTTGCATATTTAGTCATATCATGCATCAAGGCCTTCACTTATAAGCAATAAAATGAGAGTTAATTCTCAAAATTTTCAGTAATATAATAATCCAAATTCTAAAAATTGAAATCATTGTATATTTCTTTAAAACGATGAAAAATTGTTATTATTCTTTATGAATTACAAAGAAATTTTGTTATAGATTTGACAAATTACATAATAAATGCGTAGTTATCGGGCCAATGAAAAAATAGTCTAATGACTACTTTTCAGAACATCGTAAGATACAAACTTAAATTCTACATTAATTTAAAAAATATGTGAACAACTCAATAATTATTTTGATATTTTTGCTCCAACTAGATGATGCCCATATGGATAGACTTGACTATATTCTTGACTAGAAGGTCACCCAAGAACTTAACTAAAAGAAATTTTCTGTATATATACCGTGGGAAGAAACCATCAAATGTTCCATTTAGTCAAAGCTATGAAATGACGCATCTATTTCACCATTTTGGTCAAAAAGACATTAACTTGTTTTACGGAGGGTGCCCAGATAGAGACTTGATAATCTAGAAAATAAGAAGCTTCAGTGCAACTAAATTTCAACATTTTAAAAATGTGAGCAAAGCTAGGTTTTGACTAAGCATAACTTTGATGTAAATGCACCGAAATCAATTTAACTTATTACGCAAAGTCTAGCTTGCTTACTGGGTTTTTCAATAAGTTAAAAAAAAAGTGTCATTTTATTTAACTTACTATAGGGGTTGAGAATGCAAATGTCATGATTATTTCATCATGAGGGATAAAATTACGACAAACATTTTCACAAGTTAAAAATATGTAAAATTCTATCTATAGCTCTTTATTTAAGGAACAAATGAGTTTGAGTTTTCTTGAATAAGATTTTGAGTTGAGTTTTATATATAAAAAAATTAGATATCAAAAGAATTTATGAGTTCACTAAGTCGAATTCCGAATACTAGAGATTTTTGATAACTTAGATTTTGAAGTATAGACAAGCATTCTGCAACTTGCAGAATACTGACCGTACCATACACGTTCAACAATTGTTGAAGATTGTTTCATTTCAGGATTCAGGAAAATCTAGAAAATTTTCATCCTTAAGGTTTTTGTCACTAAAAATATTACTGTTTGTCGCTAAAAATATTTTTTACTTTTAACTTTGAAAAATTATTGCCCCATTTGTCATATAAACTCATTGCCCATCCATAAAATAGTGATAATTTATTTTCCTTGCTGAGCCATTTACAACAAAAATTATCATCCAAAAGTTGAGGAAGCCCTCAAAGGTGACAAAAGTTGAGTTTGTTCCTCGCCAAAAGATCTTTATCGTTTCAGTTGATAAATTGAATGAAGGAAGGATGAATCTTCCGTTCAGATCATCCAAACATCTTAAACAAACAATTAAAAATTAAATCAGAATTGGATACATGATCTAAAAAAATCTTCCTCTACTTGACTTAAGTCTCAGCTAGGGAAGATCAGATTTGAAGGATCATAAGCAAGAATAGGGCTTCTCACTTGATGAACTCCATCATCCCAAACCAAAGAACCAGACAATGAAGTGTTGCCCATCTTTGCTGTTACTGAAACAACAAAGGACTTCTGCTCTCCAAGTTTACTGAAAGAAAGAACATCAGGTGTTACATTGATCTTGAGCCGTTTTGGAGCTTTCACAATTGCTTTGTAAGAAGAAACAGCTAAGCCCACATTAGTGACAGTCCTGTGAAAGACACTGCCCACAGATTTGCCTGACGCGGCCGATAAAGTGAAAGAAGGAAGGTTTAGATCTGAAGCTGTGATATTTGGTACTTTAGAACAGCTGTTAGGGTCTCCGGTGACAAGTTGTAGTAGTTTAGCGGGATATCCCATTCCGCATAAGAATTCTATGTATTGTTCCTCCCCAGCATCGTATACTAAACCAGGGTTGATTGCCTTCACAGGATTTATTTGTCCTGCTCCATATGCAAGCTCTGCCTCTGGATTTTTTTTACGACTCATGGGAGTGGCTGCAAAAATGAAAAGAAGAAAAAATAAAGATCATCATGTAGAAAATTAGTCATTGGGAGATGTTTTAGTATGCTCTAAATACAACCCTGAGTCTAGGATTGGAGATTTTGCAACAAGCCCATGAGCTTTGACTTGGTGGTATTATCTGGAAGTTTATGAGTTCGAACCTAATTAGAACATAATTAGCTAAATATAAAACAAGTGCTAGGAGAGTGTTGTGTCCTTTATGGGTCCATTTAACTCAATATAGATTAGTCGGAACTCTTGTGATTACTGGATACTGGAGATAGTTATGAAAAAAAAAAGACTTGGCTAGCTAGGAAAACATCTTTTAGGAGCTTGAAACTGAAACTGTAAAATTAAACAGAAATAATCCTGATCAATGAGTGTATATACTCCTGCAAACTACGGCCAACAACAGTTGCATATATCTGGAATTAAATTACCTGTTGTCATTAGAGCAGACTTAATGGCAGCAGGAGACCATGTTGGGTAAAATGATTTAATGTAAGCTGCTGCTCCTGAAGCATGTGGGCAAGCCATGGATGTGCCAGATATTATGTTGAATGGTAGTACTCTATCATCTCCATCTATTTCTGTTATGGTGGTGGCTAATGGGGTCCATGCTGCTAAAATGTCAACTCCAGGGGCTGTAATGTCAGGCTGTGAAAGACAAACAGGTTACGATGCACCAACAGGACTGTAGAAAGTAGTGAAATAAGAAGAATAAATCCTTCGATTTACCGTAAGAATGTCTTTTGTTACAGGATTTGGTCCTCGCGAAGAAAATGATCCCACAGATGGGGCCAATTTATCCTTTGCTTCAGTGCTCTTAAATATAGTTGCTGTTGGTTTTCTGTTAGCAAACAAAACAGCTAAATTAATATCATACGGAATCCTGAACCTGTCATTTTTACCAGGAAATTTTGTGATTGTGGTTACCTAGTTCTGTTCGCATAGTTTGAAACATAAAATCCCTCACGCACGTTCAAATGTGCAGCTGATAAAGGAAATTCGTATGCTAAATCTTGGTAATTCGTATCTTGCATTATGGTACCAATTGCTCCAGCTGCAAATTGTGTCTCTGCAGTACTTAGTAAATCACAAAGAACAATTTTCCCTTTCACTAAGTTCTTGTCCAAAGAAAAGTCGGTGCAGTACCTGTATATAAACATTCATTAAAAATGTCTCCAATAATCAAGCCTAGAATGAAATCATTTCATTCTTTATTTTTTACCTAGATGTAGACTCATTGAACCCTTTCTTAACGTCAGGGGCATCTCCACCATAGATCAGAGGGTACATTTTATGTTTAAGGTCGTACGTGTTGATAGATACTCCCTACATGTTGCAGAGGTTTATGAATTACAATTATAAATTTTAAAATAGATGACAGGGAATGAAGCAAGATTGCTCACCTCATAAGTTTGTCCATTACCCAATTTAACTTTGGTCAAAAATCTCCTGTCTATGGTGCTAGCAGCAACTGAGAGAAGCCAAGGTGCCAAATTTGATACAGTTTCAGGATAAGGACCTGAATTTCCTGCAGAAGCTGATGTAAGTATACCATGCTTCATGGCGTGGAAAGCTCCGATAGCGATGGTATCATTTAAGTAGTCAGTTGCAGCGAATCCTCCAACAGAAACTGAAAGTATATCAACTCCATCTGCAATAGCGTCATCAAATGCTGCAAGGATATCAGCATCAAAACAACCATCAGACCAACAAATTTTGTAAACTGCGATTCGCGCAGAGGGAACCCCTCCTCGAGCAGTTCCTGAGCCAAGTCCATCCATGCTTGCATGATGAACTAAATTCCCAGCTGCTGTTGATGCAGTATGAGTCCCATGGCCATCATTATCTCTTGGAGAAGCAAAATCTTTTGGACCGATGGCCCCATCGCTACGATAATATCTAGCTCCAATTATCTTACTGCAGTTACATTAAAAAAAACAAAAGAATCTGATCGTGAGGACTGTTGTTCAGGATTATGTCAGGTTGTGTTAAAATTTTGGGAGTTAATTATTACTTGTTGCAGGTGAAATTGGAAGACTTTTGGCAAATGCCCTTCCATTTGCTTGGAGGAGGACCGAATCCTTTGTCACTAAAACTTTCAGACTCTGGCCAAATTCCTGTGTCCAACATTCCAATAATGGTGTTGCCTTCAGTTACAGTATTTCTGGTAACCTTTCTGGAGAAGCCGATGAAGTCCCATGACCTTGTTGTATGAATCGTTTTCTTTTCACTTGGAAACACAGAGACCACTCCTTCCATGCCTGAAAAAAAGCTAAAATTTACAATTTTCATATTTTAGATGACAATCTTTTAAGGAAATGTAGTCTGCGTACCAGCTAGTTTAAGCATCTGCTCATTGGTCAACTTTGCAGCAAACCCATTGAAGCTTTTTGTATAGCTATAGATTATTGAGTCTGATACATTACTGTTGACATGAAATCCATCAGAAGATTTTATCAGTCTTAAATAGTTCCAGTTGGATCAGAAAGTAATTTATACTCATTTTGTTTAGAATCCTAAGCAACCTGCCAACAGCTTGTTGTAGCATGTTTGCATGAAGAGTTGATGAAGGGGTTTCTGCTTTCTGACGATCACCCATGTACACGATATACACCTGCTTTCACAAATTGATCACGTTCAACATTAATCACATGCATATATGTACCTCTGAATCAATTCGTTAGTGGCATGAAACAAATTAAATAGTAACCATTAAGCTTCATTTTAGATGTTAAAAAAAAGTTTGAAGCTGTTTCTTTTTTTTTTTTTTAATAACGAAACAAGGCAAAATTGAAACTGTTTTTTTAGTGCAACCACGTGGTATTCTCACACCACACTAGGCATGAAACTAATTCTTAGAACTTCGTGGATGGCACTAGTCTAAAAAAATTTGACCTCATGAAGATTCGAACATTTTCTAACATAAAATGTGCTCATGCAGAAATTTAATGGGATCTTACACCACTAAACCAACCCTTTGAATTCGAAACTTTTTTTTTTGCTTCATTTTATCATCAAATTAAGTTATGTCACGAAATCTAATAGTGGAATAACATAACAAAAGAGGAAAGAACTCTATGCACATGGACAACAAAAGAAATGAGAGAAAAGAAATAATATTAAAACAGTTGCTGTCTCAAAATGAAAACTATGGAGGAAAATATTTTGCCTTTCTATCATCTGGTGCGCCATGGCAGCTAATTAGCAAGCTACTAATGAGACCAATCAGGATAAGCTGTGAAGAAATATGCAGGTTTGCCATGAAGTCTTTTTGGGTCTGTTACTGATATATTTCTTCATGCAAATTATGAAAACATGATGTTGGCATTATATAGGCACGTAGCTATAGGAACTGTTGGACGGCATTTACAAAACTTTCTCCAGCATCTGACCCGAAAACAGCGAGGAAAGAAATTATGAATGGTGAGTAAAGCATTTTCTGTTAATAGTATATTCTTTATTTAAGTATTATTATGGAAACAAGAAAACAATTCCGTAGCCGAAGGCATCAATATTGCTAATTGGTGACTTTCACATCCATTGAATTAACAAATGGCCAGTGGTGTAAGCTTCCACCAATTTTTTCTTTTTTGTATATGAACGTTTTTATGTTTTATATTCAAATTTTTATTAGGTCTACATTTTTTGAATTACCACCAACCAAGAAGACAAGTGCTAATCGGAAGACATTATACAGTAGTTATGACCTTTAATAAGTTGGAATGTCAAATTAATAAAAATTTAATATTTAATTAATGTGATAAAAATTAACATCTAATATCACATGAGTAAACCTTAGATGGTTTAATATTATTGATTTGACTTTCCAATTTATTAAAAGTGAGAATTATTATAAAATTTCTCACTAATTAATTTCATATTCATACTGAATACGGTGTGTGGATACATTATCGAAATTTTTTGCCTTTTTTTGGTGTACGGTTTGCATTTATACACCAAACTAATAGATGAAAACACACCATGCATATATTTATTGGTGTAAATCATTTTAAAAAACATGTTATTCACCTATTTGTTGTGGTGTATATATCTAATGGAGTTAAATCTTAACCTAATATGTTTGTAGATGGATGCTGAAAAAAATTATTAAAATGATTTAAAATTTATTAGTTTGATTATTTCTCAATTGGATAAATTTCTTGTAGCACCTATTTTTTCATACATAAAATTCAAACGTAAAACCTTAATTAAATTTCTTACTATTTACATCAATAGATATTAGTACAGAATGTTGTATTTTAACTACTATATGCTATGCATATTATTATAAATCATGGTTTTACTTTTACTTTTAATTCCATTGTAAGTGTCACGTACACATTTAGTTGGCGGACATGGGCACCTAAAAGGGTATTTTATCAAATCGGCTTTAGCTCAAGTGCTTTACTGAAGTACTCTCTAGTAGATGGACATTAAAGGATGTTAACGAAATCATATAATAAAAATAATAGCTGATTGGTTGTTGGTAGAATCTATAAATCAATTAAGTTCACTTTGATTTGACATATTGAAAGAAGAAAATGGCTGTTAATTAGAACTTCGAATTTTAACATCCAACCTCCTCCTGCACCACGAGGCAAGCACTCGACTACTAGAGTCCTAGGTCAACGGTAATTTTCTTTATTATCAAGCAACAAAAATGAGATTGTTAACACAAATTTTTTGTCCTGAAATTAAGAAACAAAAGAATAGTAACAAATATCAATTTTGAATTTTATTCAAATAAAAATGGGAAACAATCTCAAATAATGAATTTCTTCAACTGTAGAAATTGAAACCTTTAATTCTTTCTTCCTTTGATTACGGTTCAACGGCTTAGAGAGCTTGATCTTAAATCCGTAGAAGATTTCTTCTTCAATTTTAGTGAAGAAGATGGGTTGAATCTATGAAGAGTGATGAACACCGTTTGAAAATTTTTGCTTGAAGATTTGAAAACTTGAACACCTTTTATCTTATAGATGTAGAAATCTTGATGATTTGATTGGATCTATCTTGACACTTGGAGAGAATTTTGCAGTAAAGAGAATTTCGCAGAGCTTTACTTGATGCTTTGATTGTAGAATTCCGGGGACTTGAGATTTGATCTCCAATTCTCCCAATGAACCACAAACACTCCTCTTTATAAAGAATTTGAGGAGGTGCATTTATGGCATATTTCTTTGTAGGGAAAGAAATATATTTTCTGCTTAATTAGAAAATAATACATTCTCTTTGTATTTTAGGCAAGAATATATTTTCATTGATTCTTGCCATTTACAAAAAATATTTATTCTCCATATATTTTTAATATTTTGCCTTATATAAAGAATAATATATTTCTTGTATCTTTTTTTTATTTGGCAATTGACATATTAAATATTATTGGACTTTATTT
>CATIWM010001775.1:0-27634 GCA_949671775.1 Mallotus repandus | reverse complement strand
GTGTCTTTGGGTTCATCATTTGCAGTCTTTCTATTAGGTTAGGCGAAACATTTCTCACAATCATCCTCACTTGATCCTTTTTAGCCAGCTTATTCTTCATTAACCCTGCCTTGTTCATGAACCTTGTTAGAAAATTCGAGAATGATTCATTTGGCTTTTGCCTTGTCAATTCCAAATCCCTGATAGACACCTCTAGTTTGGTGTTATGGTCATACTGCTTCAAGAAAGCAGTACATAGCTCTCTCTAATTAGCCCGGATAGATTTCTCTAACCCATGATACCAATTCATAGTTATTCCCTTTAAGAACAGTACAAACAGCCTAGTGACCACTGGTAATGGGGCTTTAGTGGTACTCATAGTTGTAATGTAATAGCTAAGGTGTATCCTTAGATCTCCAGTACCATTGAATTTCTGCAACTAGGGCATTTTGAACTTGTCGGGTAGCTTGTCACCCCCCATACACATCATGTCATCAAAGTCAAATTCGCACCCCATGCCTTGTCTTCTCATTAGTTCCTTCACTTTAGCCATTTTGTGAGCCAATGCTTGCATTTGCTTAGACTCAAGTTCTTGAACCAGCTTAAGTGATTCTTTCTTAGCCTTCTCTACCATATAGTTTTCCACATCTTCAACTTTCACGTCTACAGTAGGTATATTCCTAGCAGCATTTAAGGGTTGGCTCCTAGCATTATTAGCATTTGGATCATCTGTAGTTAATGAATTAGCAACAAATGGTATTACAACAGGTACAATAGCAGGAGGTGGCATTAATCCAGCTAGGGCTTGTCTTAGTTCATCTTGAATCATAGCTCTCATGTCATCCATCAAAGCTCCTCTAATGTCCTCTAGGGTTTAGTTTCCTCTTTGTTGTTGTTCTATTTTTTTTCTATTTGCTTGCAGCTGGTGTTGGTGGTGCTTCTAGGTAAAGTAGATTGACAAGACTTTCCTCCAATCTGCTAAAGATTTCTTTTACTATTGACTGTGAACTTAAAGTGGTTTTCTTCAGTTTGTCACCTCTACATTTTCAAACAAAGGATGACCGAGATGAATCAATGATGGTTGCAAAACAAGGTGTTAGTATGATGCATGATCTATATATATGCATGTACATATGATGCACGTGCTATGCAACAAGTAATAAGTAACAAGTCAAGTCAAGTAAGAAGTCAAATGTAAACCATACATCCTTCCAACCTTATTCCTCCCACACACGTATTCAATGGTGAGTCTCTTTCCTAGGATTTTTGGTCTTGGCCTTAATATCAACAGGGGATATCAAGAACCGACGTGCATGCCAAAACTCTCAAAGCAGTAAAAGCATAGAAACAATATTTCTACGTATAAAAGTATAGCCCAATCTTGGGCTTTTATAAATAAAAATACCTCATGGCAACATACACAAGTAAGTTGGGTAATCCTATGGGAAGTCATTAAGCCTCTATATGAGCTGAGTCCGGTGAAAAGGTCAAGGTTCCCTTAGCAAGATGCCCTCCTTTAAGACTTGAGTTACAGTCTAAGGTCAGAGGGGCCTGGCATCCTTTGCAAACTCAAGAGAAGACTACCCCCCTTTAGGACTTGGGTCACAGACTCTAGTCAGATGAGCCCGGTAATCTCTCTTGATTAGAGTTAAGGCTAAGAGTGATGGTTAACTAATTTACAATCCCATGAAGCTAGTGGAATCAAGGGACTATAAACTAATGCCATCAGATTAATAAGGACATGCAAATGAATGCAAAAATAAAATAATAATCAATAAAATAATTTTAAAGAACATAAGTAGAATCAGTATCTCTTATCCCGAGTGGAGTCGCCACTGTAGACGGCGGGGTTTAGCGTGCATCCAAGATTTTAGCAACTGCGACATTGTTTGAGCTCAAGGCTCTAGGGAACACACTAACCATATCACAAAGACATGGCATGGAGATGAGGAGTCACCACCCAGGGTAATAACTGGGACAAATCGAATGTGGTGGTAACTCAATTCTCTAAAAGAGAGTTAACACCACAACCAGGAAATTCTGGGTACGGAATACCAACTTCTTTTAGTCTCGTGCTCATTTAGAATTAGTTTATGAATTGCTATCTTATTATCTAATTACATACAATTTCATATAAACCTTAATTGAACATTCATCTAGTACCAAGACAACTAGTCATGAAATTACACATAAAAAACGCATTCATAAGGCTCATCGTTCCTGGTTAATTCTAAACTGCATTGATTTTAATTTTGAGTTTGCCAATTCTACATTTTTATTTACAAAGTGAAAATGGAACTAAAGGTGAGCCTACATTTTAATTAATTTAATGACCTTAAGTCCGTTTATTTTATTCTAAAAAGTGGGTCTAAGTCTACCAAATTTTAAAAGAAAAATGGATTTAATTTAATGGGCCTAATTCTACTTATTTTAATTTAAATGAAATGATATTAAATCTATTTATTTTAGAAATGCTAAATTAATGGGCTGAGCTAAGTCTAAATTTATTTTATTAAATAAAATGGCCCTAAGTCTAATTTAACCTAAATGGGGCTAAATTAATTTTAAAGTTAATTAAAACCTAAAACCAATTTTAAAGGCCTATTATTTAATGAGTTAATACCTAACGTGGGCTTGGGACTCAAAACGAATAAAAATACAAATAAGTCCAAATAAATAAATAATAGATCAAACATAATATAATTTCTAACCCTAAATTTATTTACATATAACCTAAATTAATCTAAAGCCACCATTAATTTTAATTAAGGTTTACCAAATAAACCATAATTTACTAATCGTTTTAAAAAGTGCAGAAAATTAAAATTTTACTATTTTCCTCTACTAGGGCTATTACAATTCCTACATATAAACTAATTAATTACATGTCGAAATAAACCAAATAAATACACAAAACATATAGAATAAAAAAATGATAACAAAAATAAAACTTAATACGAAATAACTACAGAATTAAAATCAATGGCATTCTATAGATCTTCATGGGTATTTTGTCAACTACATCTTCTCCGGGATACTCATCTCCATGGTTAGGAAAGAAAAACAGAGAAAACAATAAAAGTGGTTAGAAGAGCAAACAAAGAAAATAAAAATAAATAAAAATAAAGAATAATAAAAAAAGAAAAAGAAAGATTAAAACAGAATAAAAGAAATGAAACAAGAAGAAGAAGAAGAAATTGGATGTAATGTAGATGCCGTTTGATTACTCCTCATAGTGAATTTAATCACCGTTTTGGTATAGAATCCATAGAATCTTGTTTCTCTTCTCAAGAGCTTTCTGTGTTTTTTTAAAGAATGTAAAGAAAGTTTTTTTCCTTTTTGTAAAACGTTCTGTAAGTTCTTTTTCTCTCAATTTTTTTCTCTGCGTTCTCTTTATTTTTTTTTTTGCTCTGTGTTCTCTCTTTTTTTTGCTTTACGTTCTCTCTTTTTTTTGCTCTGCTCTCTCTCCTCTCAATCTTCTCTCAATTTTTTATTCTCAGTGCTCTCTCTCTCTCTACTTCTCCATTCTCTCCTTACTCTTTTTTTAACTTAAACCCATAAAACCACCCCCGTAGATTAGGTTGGTTGTTACAGGGGAGGATAAATTCCTCTCATTATCTCTAAAAAAACCAACAGGATAAGAGCTTTCATTTAAATTCAAATTGTATCCCGACTGATAAAAAAATTAATTAGTCTTATTTATCTTTTTTATTGAAATTAATTTCTGACCAATAAGAACTCACAAAATTTTTTAAAAAAAATCACCGCAATCGGAATTTTGCAATTCCAACCGGAAATGTACAATTTCGATCGGAATTGTTTATTTCCGATTAGAAATGTGTAATTCCGGTCGGATTACATACCTCTAATCGGTGATATTTCTTTTTTTAAACTTTTAATTTCGAAATGACCCTTAAAAGAAGAAAAATTTACAATTAAGTCCTTAAGAAATGTTACAATTGAGTCCTAAAAAAACTTTGCAATTTAGCCTTGAAATTTGAAATTCGAAATTCTAAGGATCTATTTATAATGAATTATCATCATTGGATCCTCTGTAGCATCTGCACTGCTATCCCGAAATTGGGTGCTTACACACACAGACGCAGTAGAGTAGGCGGCAAAGGAGCTGAATTGCCTCTGACAATAACATTTCAAGAGGAGATTCCTGCAATGCTTTGAGTAAAATTTTATGTGCCACAAGTTGGCCATAAAGTTCATAAAATGGCACAGGATCATGTCAAAGATTTAAAGCAGTAATAATGCTATGAAATTCACTCTCAATATGGTGATAAACTATCGTATTAAACTCAGCAGAAGTAAATGGTCTACCACCAGCACTTAGTTCATCAACTAAGGCTTTGGCACGTTACAAATATTCATACATGGAAAGGTCATTTTTCTTTAGTTCTTGCAATTCAATATGAAGTTGGAGTTTTTTGTTTTGAGAGATAGAACTGAATGCACGAGCTAGTGCATCCCAAACCGCAAAAAAAGAAGAGAGACCAATGATATATGAAAACATATCCTTAGTTAGAGAGGACAAGATCTAAGAGAGAAGAAGTTGATCTTTTTTAAACCAAGTATCATATTTAGGATTTGTTATTTGAGTGGTAGGATTTGTCATAGAAGGAATAGTTTTTGGTGGGGCTATAGAGATGCCATCAATGAATCCATGTAAATTTTAGTAATTGAGAAAAGAAATGAATTGAGCTTTCCATGCTAGATAATTTTTGTTGCTTAGTTTGATAGTAAAAGTATGAGTAGAAGAAGATGAAATAACAGGAGTTGGTTGATTGGAGACGATAACAATTTGATTAGCCATAGGTTGAGAGTGATTTTAGAACAAAAGCTCTGATATCATGCCAAGAATATGAGAGGGAAAGAGTTTTATATATTTCTTCATGAGTTGTGCAAGGATATATATACAGTGGCATAAAGATTTGAAATACAAGTGGTTATATCATCAAGGTAGCTATACATCAAGATAACACATGATTTAAATTACAAAAGAGGTTTTATCCTTTAACAGTTTATAGGTTGTAGTTGAATGATGAACATCAGGTTGTTTTGTATAACTTTTTAAACTCGTATTGATTTTATTTAAATTAAGTGTAAATAATTTTAAAATTATGTAATATTGTCTCATTAAAGAAAATATAATTTCATAAATTTTATTATTGTTGATTTATGTAAAATTACATGAAATATTACATTTAATATTTCACACTTTTTCTTGTCTTATTTTAAAATCAAAGCTTTATACCCCTTAGTTTTCATTCCATCAACACTTTAGTCCTTCCAATCAAATTTCCGGCAAATCTCTTATATAAAAAAATATTTAACCTCATCTATTATATAAAAATGAACAATTTAATCCTTATAATTAAAAATTAAATTATAATTTTAACGAACTCCTTATTCTGGTAGGTTTCACTTTTGAAATAAAGTTGTTAATTTTTTTTAAATATTTGATTTCAACAATTGTAATTTTTTAAAGTTATGTAAAAGGTATTTTTAATTATATTAATAGTAAAAAGAGTGAATATAAAATAAATTGATGAAAATTTGTAATTTTTTTATTTAATAGGTATTCATATTAGAGTTAATCAGACATTTTTGTTATTAGTAGTTATCAGTAAATTTAGTTTAAGTAATAATGGAATTTGTACTGATCTGATGAGTAAATTCAATTTGATCAATAATTATATTAGTACTAAATTTTAATATTTAGATAAATTACTAAATATGTTGCAATTAATTAGTAATATAAGATTTTTATCAAATGCGTATGTGTCATTCCATATATCTCTAATAGCAAAGACACACAATAAATTTAGTTTAAGTAATAATGGAATTAGTACTTATTTGACTAGTAAATTCAATTTGATCAATAATTATATTAGTACTAAATTTTAATATTTAGATAAATTACTAAATATGTTGCAATTAATTAGTAATATAAGATTTTTATCAAATGTGTATGTGCTATTCCATATATCTCTAATAGCAAAGACACATATTTTAGTAATTCTTGTATTATACTAAATAATGATTAATAATATATGTAAAACACTTTACGCAGGGGTGAGCAAAACCAAACCTAAAATCAACTAATTTGGTTTGGTATAATTCAATTTTTATTTTACAAAATAAAAATAACACACACACACACACACATATATATATGTATATATAATGTTAAATATAAATTATTTTCAAATATTTTTTATTTATATGTAATATCATGAGAATATTCTAGTAAATAAAGATAAATCTTTTATATCTATAAAGGGTTTATATGTGTATTTTTCTATATTAGGACTTGTAGCTAAGGGTGTGCATGATCGAATTGAAATCGAAGACCAACAATTTCTATTTAGTTCAGTTTGAATTTTTAAAATTAAAAAAATTTGGTTAAAACTGAATAACCAAAATTTTTAATTTATATATTATAATATTTAAATATTATAAAAAATACATCTATTTCCGTCTATGAGGTTCTAGATTCGAACCCTCAAAACCCTTTTTTCTTTTTTTTAAATTTTTCATAATTTGGTTAACCGAAAACTAAATTAAGCTATTTAGTTTGGTTCGGTTTTTATTTTGGTTCATAAAAACTAAAAAAGTTGGTCAATTTGGTTAGTTGAACCGACCCGTTAACCCCTACTTGTGGATACTTTAACATTATATTATCATAAAAAAAAATGAAAATACCAAATTTACCCTTAATTAATTTTATAAAATAAAAGTGACAAGGGATATATTAGTAAATAAACATAAGAGTTGTAAATAAGAGAGAGAAATGTTAACTTGTTTAATAAGTTTGCTACAATCAGGGCATTGAGATTTTAAATTTTGTATATTCAATGTAGAGATTTAAATTTTTAAATTTAACTTATTTTAAGGGTGTTTTGGTAAAAAAAAAAATTAAAAAATACATTAATATCCTTAAATTTTAATGTAAAATGTTATAAATACCCTTTTTTAGCCAAAATTTATGGATAGATTCTATCCTTTTATCATCACTCTTTCCAAACAAGTTACAAAGCAACATTGTGATATAGTTGCAAAACACTCTAACATGCACTGAACCTTCTGCCTACACATTAAATCTTAAATAGGAATAATGAAATAAGAGCATAATTGAATGCTATATATAGGTCAAGAACATTTAAGATACATTTAATATGATATGCTAATAAAAGAGTTGTTGTGTAACTTAATTTCAATTCACTAAAATTGATTTTGTACTCCCTTTTGAATTCAAGACATTGAGGATGCATTACATGCAAATATGGTCGTGATTATTATAAGTATTCTACACAATATATGCATATATTCAGTCCTATACACATGTATATGATCTTAACTAGTCGATTTTGAAATTTGAAAATGCATGACATATGCTAGTATAATTCTAGTATACACTTATATAACGCTCTTATACACTAGTACGAAAAAACTCTACATGTCCATATAGTTTTTTAATGAATAGATCGACGTTTTGTGTAACACTAAATTCATGCATGTACATTGTTTATCTATATTGGTATACAACAGAATATATGTCGGTTGTATACTCTCATACACTAGCTCCAGTTTTAGCTGCCTTGGCTATGCGTTGTATATTCTGGCCAAAAAAAAAAAAAGTATACCCGTGTATAGCAAGTTATATGCCAGTATACCCTAAATATACTTTAGCATACCTGCATTATGCTCTTGTATTTAGACAATTTTGAACTGTTCTTTTTCCATCTTAATTTCTTTTAGTTATCAATGAACATAATATATTCATTAATATTAAACACTCACTAAACACTTAAAATTAAATGGTTAGTGCTCTTAACTGATTGTGTACATTAAAATTTGAATTAAAACCTCATCAAGGTTCTGTAATAATAGATATATATATACGATAACTAGGATTTTGATAGAAGGAAGATGGTAGGGGTAGCAAATGGGAGGGTGGTCCTAATCTCACCCAATTTTGACAAGAATCTAGAGTTGGTAATGAGGGCAGTGGGGATGGAATTTTGTTATTAGTGGTGATAAGGACGGTACCTCCTCCTACTGCAACTAATACAATTGTTTTGTTTAGTGGTTCAATGGTTGAAATAAGAGATACCAATATGTTCATGGTGATGTTAAATTATTATATTTGTTTTTAAAATTGTAAAGTTATATTTATTAAGTATTGTTAGAAAGATGGTTTAGTTGAAATAAAATTTAAACTTTTTCTATTATTATTTTAGTTTCTCATCTTATTTCTATGGATAAATTACTAAAAACCCCTTTGAGGTTTACTCAAAATATTAATGCATCCCTCATTTTTTGGTAATACATTATGTCATCCTTAAATTTTGTTTCCATTATACTAACTCATCCTTCCGTTAATTTTACTGTTAATTCGTTGACTAAAGTATAATTTTCTAATAGAAAATAATTCTTTTTGATCCTTGAGGTTTTATATTTTAAAACTCATACTATTTTCTTACTTTTTACCTCCTATATCACTTTTTAAATTTTTTTCACTCACTTATTTAAAATATAAAATCTTTATAGAGATAATATTTTATATTTAAATTAAAAAAGTATACATATATGTGTGTACACAAAAAACATGTTAATATCTTAAAAAAATTGTAAAAATACTACTTGTTTTCAATAAAAACTATACATTTGTTTAGATAAAGATACTATGGTTAAAAAAATATTATGATAAAAAATTCTGTAAAATTTTTTACTTGAAATAAGTTTTATATTTATATGTTTTATATAACTTTTTGGTTAGAACTCTTCTAAATGTTAAATATTCACTTAATTTTACCGTTTATTAAAATTGTGAATTTCTTAAATTATTTAAAAAATTTACTCAAAATTTTTGTTATAAAAACTTATTCACATTAGTTAGAATTTTTAATTATGAGTAAATCTAAATGAAAAGATTAATATTTATGAAAAATCTTATCAAAAATATGAATTTAATTTCATTTAAATTAAAAATAAAAATTATAAAATCTTTAATTATAGTGTTATTTTTCATCATAATATTTTATTCTTAAAAATAAATTTTGAAAAAAATAAAACTTATTTAATCCAAAATATTATGAAAAGTAATAATACTATTACATTCTTTTTTATCTTAATAAAATTTAAAATTATTTAAAATATATATTCATAATTTTAATTTAAAATATTAAAATTTTAATTTTAATTTATTTTGACTTATAAAAAAATAAAAAAAAATGATATAGCAACTATATTTTAAAAAATGGTATAAATTTTAAAAATATAAGGTTTTAAGAACCAAAAACATTTTTTCTATTAGAAAATTATACTTTACACCATGAATTAATACAAAACTAACCAAAAATGGGTTAGTATAACAGAAATAAAATTCAGAAATATCATAATATATTACCAAAAAAAAGAGATGAACTAATGTATTTGAGTAAACTTCAGAAGAGTTTTTAGTAAATTACCCTATTTCTATTAGTTTGAAATCCACCATGACACTTTCACTCTATTTGGGGAGAAAAAAGTTAATTACGTAGGAGAAGAAATGCCCCTAATAACCAACAAGTTGCAAGTCTTTTTTCTTGTGTGAATCCTATTCCAATAGGAACTTGACGAGTCAATTTGTCTATTAGAGATAAAAACAAATAATAATAATAATAAAAGTGAGAGAAAGAATATTGGAGGAATAGCCACCTTTTTCTTCACTCTTGTCTTGAAAAATTATGAAAGAAGAAAAGATCATGGGAAATAACTATTTTTCATTTTCTATATTAATTTTTCTTCAAAAATCAGAGAAACAATTCAATTGGCCGAAAAATGTTCACTCTCTATAGCTTAGTTCCTATCATTTTTACAAGACTCTTGAAGTGGGGAAAATGTAAAGAAATAATATGAAAAAGTATAACGTGATGGATTTTTTTTTCCATAAAAATCCGTGACTCTTCTTAATTTTTAGAGCTTTATAATATTTTATACTTTAATGTTCTATATACTATAATCAGTATATTATTTATATAACAATAATTTTTATGAAAAAAGTATTTTATATGAATTTACTATCAATCTATATATTTGAATACTTATAAAAATATCATAAAATTATTTGTTTTACATAATAAAATTTATAATATACATTAGTTCTATTAATTGTGAATTCATTTTAGGTAGTTGCAAGACACATCACTCACAAAAAAAATTTCACTACTAGGTATTTATATTATTCAAATAGTTTATACAATTTTAATGATATTATTTAATGAATATTAAAATGCAACAAAAACAAATATAAATTTTCAAATGTGAAGAAAAAATCACATTTTTGTAAGCGTAAAAAAGTCTAATTATAAAGCTTTTTTGTACTTTTTCTAAATGATAACTTGATTCCGGAACTTTCGAGTTCTGCGATCAAGCAACCAATAAAAGGAGTAACGTGAGATATGGAGTTTCCCCCATAAACCCTCCAATGTTTAAGTCAGAGAGGGTAGAGAGACAATTTAGAGAGAACAGAGAGCTAAAAGAATAGAATGAATAATAAGAGAAGAAGTGAAGAGTATTTATAAAGAATGAGATGTGCAAACCTAAGAGGAATAGGATTCCTTTTCCGTGCAGAACTTATTCTAATTTGGAAGGTTTCCTTCCTGATTCGAGAGTCTTCTTGATAAAGGACTCATTCGCCTAGTTGGATTTAGACTTTCCTTATTCTACAAGTTACCTTTAATTAGGAAGATAATTCATTAATGGAATAAGAATATACCTGAGGGGTATCAAGAGTCCCTCTTAAAAGTCTATTAGGATATTTATGTTTGAGTATTCTAGACATCAAAGAAGTTGTAATGATTGCTAGGACTAATGAGTGTTGAAGAGTGTTTGATGCTGAAGGGTGAGCTAAGGTGGCCAACCTTAGTCATTGATGTTGAAGATGTTCGGTATCGAGTCTTAAAATTTTTATGATGTCTAGGTAGAGATATGAAGATGCCAGCTGGACTTATAGATGCTCAGTGTTTATGAAACGTCCTAAGGGATTAACCCACTAGTGTTATGGTAACACACAGAATGGGACCAGCCATTGCTGAAATTTTGATGCTCGGTGTATTAAAAATGAGGCCCGAGTGCCTATATTCTCAATGCATTAGAAGCGAGGCCCGAGTGCTTATGATCATGTGGTCGTGATGCTCGGTGTTATAGAAGCGAGGCATGAGTACCTATGATGATGTGGTCGTGATGTTCGATGCTATAGAAGTAAGGCCCGAGTGCCTATACTCTCGATGCATTAGAAGCGAGGCCCGAGTGTCTATGAAAGTGTGAGCTTTAATGAGAAGGCGTGAACGTTACGCCTGTTGATATGCATTTTATGAATTGTGAAAATCGTTGTGTCTGCTTGTGTGCCAGAAGACGTGGCATTGTTGGCGGTGCATTTGCAGCTAGATAGTCATGTTTATTGAAAGGAAAGCACTTGGATAACTGCATTAATGATGACTTTTTAATGTCAGGATGTTTTGACTATTACACCCCTGGAGATTTGAAGCGTGGATGTTTAACGCTAAGGGCATGTGAAGTCCATCTAGAACCTTCTTTGGGGTTATAAATTGAAGGTTGAAATGAATAGAGAAAACTCTATTACTTTGTGTTATTGTGTGTTCTAGCTTGCTTGCGCATTTCTCCTCCTTCTGCTACGTCCGCTTTCAAGTTTTTCTCCATTGCAACTTTTGTTCTAGTTTGCTGTGAAGAGTTTACTCTTGCTTTCCAGGTGAAAAATAGCTTCCTCTATTTGCTTGTTTGTTTTCTTTATTCTTCTGATTCTGAAGTGCTACTAGCTCCATAGGAGCAAGTGAAATATGATTTGTTTGAGTCTAGGGTAGATGAGGGCATGTTAGAATGATATAGGAGATGATTTGGGATTCCACAAGAATATCTGTTGCACACTAGTGATAAGAAGGTGCATGAGCCTTATACAGATGCTATGAAAATGGTGGTTTACCAAGACCAAGTGTGGACTGAGGTTTCCCATAGATCCATTTGTGAAGCTTTTCTTGAATAAATACAATATAGCTCTTGGGCAACTCCATCCCAATAGTTATAGGATTTTGACTGGGTATATAGAGCTTATGCATAGGGAAGGTAGAGAGACGGATTTTGACATGTTCTAGTTTATATATAGCTTAAATAAGAAAAAGGGAGAGCTAATATTTTCTTTATCGGTTGTTCCCCATTTGAGCCTGTTTGTGAGACTTTCAGATATACCAAAGTCTTGGAGACATAAATATTTTTTTATAGAACATCCGATGGAATTCTACAGTGTCTAGCATTTATAGGTTAATGCATGCCATAATATGAAGCGCCTGAGAAAGTTGTCTAATGAAGATTTGGACTGGATAAAAAGGCTTCATACTCGAAGTGTGTTCGAGGGAACATCCGCCGAGAACTATTCTCAGTGGTACCTTCAGAGACTATATCATAGGAATAGAGATAATGATAGTAAGCACTGATCTGTTAAAGGTATATTCTAAATTTTCTTTTTCCTTTATTTGTAGATGGCTGACTATTATACATTTGTGGGTGGGATACTACTTTCAGATGATGATCAAGATCAAGGGCAAGAGCTGGAGCTTACTGACCTCACTTTAGAGCAAGAGGAGCCTTCTAAGACTCGGATGGAGCATCATACCGAGGTTCTGAGAGATCCTCTAGTTGAGCATGCTCAAAAGGAGGGTACCGGGTCTTCAAAGAAGCATTATGGAGGCAAAGGAATAGCCGAGGATGAATAAGAACTAGCCGAAAATGTTTTCATTAGGCGTCCAAAGCTTCCTCGGTGCCCAGACATAAAGAAGTGGATTTTGGACAAGATGAGTCCTCCGAGTGTCCTAAATCCTCAAGTCAGAGACCAGTATACTGAGTTCTTGTGTTTGCCAAAAGACATTCGAAGGTGGCGAGATATAGGAAGGGGCGAGCTTTTCAATTTCCTAATTACACATGCGCTAGAGGTAAATGGTTAGAATTTGACTTCCAATGACCATAGATATCTTAGATGTTGATCTTCTCTATTTTACTTGTAAATGACCCAAGGCTTACTACTGGCTAAAGATGAACATTTCATCCTCCAGAATGAATATAACTTTAAAGATGTAGAAGTAGGTACCATTACTGGGGACTATATGAGAAGAAGCTGGGTGCAGTAAGACATGTGATGGAACTTACTAAAGCACAGCTTGAAGAGGCCAAGTCTTAGGTTGAGTCCAGTCAGAAAAAGATCCAGGAGCTTAAACATTCTTGAGCTCAGCTCACTGAGAAGATGGAAAAATAAGATTTTACACTTGCTGACCTTAGGAAAAAGCTTGCCAAAGAGAAAGAAGCTTGGAGTGATGACTTGAGGTCTTATCAAAATATGGTATCAGGATTCCTCAAGGCATACAGATCTGAGTGTAAAAGGATTCTTCTTGCTCAACGCCCTGATATGGACTTCTCTAATTTTAAAAAGATAACACTAAACGACTTGGACAAATTAACTGCTGAAGAGGAAGCTGCTAGTAAATCTGCCTCTAAGCAACGAAAGGGTCCGAGAGCTGCTAAAAAGACAGTTGCTGCTGAAAATTCTACTTTTAAGCAACTTGAGGATCCTAAGCTTTCTATAGAGAAATCATCTGCTGAAATTGTCTCCTCAACTGGTGATATTACTGTAGTGCTTAAGAATCAATCTCTAGAGAATGTAAATGTCTCTTCTAATGCTAGCATGGTGCCTCTCGAATCTGAGGCTAATGTAAACACTTAAAATATATATTTTGTCTTTTTTTTTTTAACTAATATAGGAATATTTGGGAATGAATGAAATGGTACTTTTTTATTTCATTAGAGCTTGTATTTCTTCTGAGTACAATTTCTTTACTGGTACTATTTTCTAAGGCTGTATGAGTTTCAATATCGAGGCAATTCTTTTCCTTGAATATCTTTTATCTTGTATGTGCCCTTAGTAATTTTCTCTATAACTTAATAGGGACCTTCCTAATTAGGTCCAAGCTATCCAGTTCCAGAACTGCCTTTGCCGATGTCTACTCTTCTCAACAAGAGATCTCCGACCTTGAATTGTCTTGGTCAGATATGCTTATTGTGACATCCGGCCTCTCTCTATTTTTAAGCTTCTAAGACTATAGATGCTCCCCTCCTTTCCTCAAGCAAGTCCAAGCATATCCTAGCATTAAGATTATTGATGCTCAGATCAAACTCTCCTGAGACTCGGTAGCTCGATGACCCAATCTCTACAAGAATTACTGCATCCATTCAGTATGTCAACCTAAAGGGTATTTCTCCTATGGAGCTTTTGGGTGTTGTTCTGTATGCCCAGATAACATTGTTGAGTTCTTCTATCCAGGTTCCTTTCTTATCATCAAACCTCTTCTTTAGGCCTTGTATGATGATTCTATTGGTAACTTCTATCTGACCATTCGTTTGAGGATGAGCTATTGATGTGAATTTGAGTTTGATGCCTAAATCTGAACATAATGTCTTAAATTTTTCATTGTCAAACTACTTCCCATTGTCTGTGATCAAAGTATGAGGTATACTAAATTTGCAGATAACCTCTTTTCCAAAAGAAATGTTGAATCTGAGCTTCAGTGATGGTTGGGATAGCTTCTACCTCTATCCACTTAGTGAAGTGATCAATGGCCATAATTAGGAACTTTTATTGAGACGTTAAGACTGGGAATGGGCCTAAGATATCCATTCCCTAGATAGCAAAAGGCCATGGACTCCTAAATGGGTATTGAGTGTTAGATGGCTTATATGTCAGGCAAGCAAATCGTTAACACTTGAGGCATTTTTGAACAAGCTAGAATGTGTCCTTAGACATGTTAGGCCAGTAGTAGCCTTGTAATAGCGCCTTCCAAACTAACGAGTTTTAAGCTTTATGAGCACCACATATCCCCTCATGGATCTCTTTGAACATGTAATTGCCTTCATCTGGGGATATGCACTTTGACCACGGGTGAGACCAGGATCTTTTATAGAGTTCACCATTGTACATAGAATAATGTGCAACTCTGCTCCTTAGTTTTTGCGCCTTTAATTTGTTTAGAGGCAAGATACCATGCTCTAGGCATTGTATGATTGGCTCCATCTACACTGCCACTTCTCGAGTATTCATTGCCTCTGCTTCCTCAATGCTTGGCTTGGTAAGTTCCTCAGTTACCTTGAGTTCTTTGAACACTTAGTTGCCTTTTGACGCTAGTTTGGCCAATAAATCTGCTTCTATGTTGTCACTTCTTAAAATTTCTGTATTTCTCATTATCCCCCTTCATGTTCCAACTTCTCTAGGATTTATTTTTCCTTCTCTACATATCTGATCATGCTCGGCTCTTTAACCTGGTATGTGCCTTTCACCTGATTAACCACTAGTTAGAAGTTGGAGTATACTTTGAGATGCTCAACTCGGATCTCTATGGCCAACCTGAGGCATATGAGTAGTGCTTCATACTCAGCTGCATTGTTCTTTGCATTATACTTTATTTGAGCTGCATATTTGATCTTGTCTCTATTCGATACAATCAGAATAACTTTGGCTCTAGACTCCATTTATATACAGTCTCCATTCCGAGTATGAAAGACAAATTGTTTCTTCCACAGTCATCTCTTGGATAAAGTATGCTAGTGCCTGGGCTTTTATTTGTTGGTGAGGCTCGTAACTAATGTCAAATTTGCCCAGTTGAACTGACCATTGGACAAGTCATCCTGAAGTTTTTGGTCTTTAGAGAATTTTCCACAATGGGAAGTTAGCTCTTACTATGATCGAGTGAGCCTGAAAGTATTGTCTAAGTTTTTTAGATGTATGGATGACCTTCATGGTGAGCTTGTCAAATTTTGGATACTGAATTTTTGAGCCTCTGAGTATCTTGCTAACATAATAGATTGGGCTTTGTTGGCTTCTTTCCTCTCAGACTAACACTGAAGCAATGGACTCGTGTCAGATATAAAGATACAAGTATAAAACCTCATGTGGGATTGGCTTGCTAAGTAATGGAGGTGAGGGCAATAACTTCTTGATTTCCTCAAATGCTGCTTGGCACTACTCATTCCACTCGAATTTCTTAGAATTTTTTAAAGCTCATAATAGAGGTAAACACTTTTTGGCTAAGCCATGATTCTGCGATTAAGCTTTTGGAGCTTATTCAGTGTCTTAGGAGCTTTCATGTTCATAATGGCCTCCATCTTCTCGGGTTTGCCTCTATTCCTTTATGCGAAATCATGAAACCCAATAACTTCCCTACTTTTACTCTGAAGACATATTTGTTTAGGTTAAGTTTGATCCGGTACTGATCGAGAATACTAAGGATTTGCTCAAGATCTTCCACATGTTGTTTTGTTCACTAGCTCTTGACAATGATGTCATCCATATATACTTTCACATTTTTCCTAACCTAATCTTGGAAGACGTGATTCATCAGTCTCTGATAAGTTACCCTGATATTTTTTAGCCCGAAGGGCATGACTTTGTAACAATAAAGGCCCTCATGAGTGATGAAGGATGTTTTCTCCTGGTCTTCCTCTTTCATTGGGATCTAGTGGTACCCCTGAGTGCATCAATGAAACTATATAAACTGTGGTAGGTGGTTGAATCTACCAATTGATTAATTATTGGCAACGGGTAGTTATCTTTAGGGCAAGCTTTATTGAGGTCTGTGTAATCAACACATATTTTGTACTTCCCATTAGCCTTTTTAATTAGTACCACATTGGCTACCCATTCAGGGTGTGTAAGTTCCCTTATGAATCCAACATCTAATAGCTTTTGTGTTTCTTCAGTTATTACTTTCTGCCTCTCATATGTGAATCTCCTCTTCTTCTAAATTATAGGTCTTACTCTTGGGTCGATATTCAAGCTGTGTAATGCAATCCGAGGATCTATCCCTATTATCTCATATGCTTTTAAGGCAAAGCTATTTGAGTGTTTGTTAAGAACTTCACTGATGCTCTTTTTGATGTCTCCTTTAAGCTCAGCTCCGATTCTGATTATTTTTCCTTTATCTATTTACAATGTCTGAACTTTCTCAACTGGTTCCGGATTGGCCGTTTATTTTTCCATCTCTAAAGATGCCAGGGGAGATGCTTCTAGCTGAGGCTTGACAGCTAATTGGTAACACTGTTTCGCCTTGGACAAATCTTCGAGTATCGTTATAACTTGGTCTTCAAGAGGGATTTTCATGGTCAATTGCCTAATGCTTATGGCTGCATCAATCTCGTATAAAATAGGTCTTCTGATGATACCATTATAAGTGAGTGGAAGGTCTACGATGTTGAACAAAGGTCTGATTGCTTTTATATCTCCAGTTTCTCGGTCTCCAAATTCTACTACCAGTTCCACTACCCCCATAGGTTGGGTTGTTCCTCCATAAAAACTAGTGATGGGATTCTTAATGGTTTTAAGATCAGTGATTTACATAGAAACTTTATTGAATCTGTCTAAATAGCTTCTTAGTGACTCTTTGGCTTCTTGTTTGCACATCCGAAGATCATTTATTTTCTTTGTAGGTGGAACATTAGTGATGAACCGAGTTCTGAACTTCTCCACTAATTCTTCAAAGGATGAAATAGAATTCTTAGGAAGTTGATGAAACCACCTTTAAGCAGTTTTGGTGAGCATGCTTGGGAAGACTCGGCACAAGATTCCATCATTCATATTCTTGAGCATAATCTTAGTCCAGAATGAAGAGACATGGATGATTGGATCTCCTGTTCCATTGTATTGGTCCAACTGTAGTAGTTTGAATTTGGACGGAATCTCAATTCTGACTATTCTACTCACAAAGGGTGTTGTCCCTTCCAGGACACACTCGTCTTCCTTTCTCGGTCCTGTCTGAGCTTTCTAGATTACTTGTTCTACATTATGAGCAATCTGGGAATCGTCTAAGGCAGGACGACTTGTGTTTGACTCCCCTTTTGGATCTTTCTGAGCTTCTTTGTCCCTTCTAGGAGCACTCTAAGTTGCCATAGGCAATATAATCACATTATTCTCTGGAATGACCACTCTAAGGTTATTCTCTTGGACTAGGGCGTTCAATTGTTGTTGCATGAAGGTCATTTGGGCTTGGATGTTTTAGATCATCGCCTATTTATCTGCGGGAGGCAAGTTGAGTGTATGGGTTACTGTGTTTAAGTCTGGTGTGCATGTTATAGGGGTTCCTAAAAGACTTGGGAAAGGTACAGAAGGAATGGGTCTGCTAATATGATGTAGTGGGGCAAAATAAGGAAAGCTCATGACTGGGGTTAACCATCCTTGGGTGACTCCAAAAAAAAGAGATTTGAGATAACGGTCCCATGTGATGAATAAGAGCCAATGGATCAATGGGCAAGATGAGGGTCGATGGGTTAATGAGAGGAATAGGAGCTGATGGGTTAATGGGAGCACTGAGGTTATTCCTGATGGATTGATTTGAGTATCCGTGGCTGGTAGGCTAGACTTCATGGTGTAAACTTTACTTTAGCTCGGTAAATAATAATTAACTCAAGAGGTTCCCACAGATGGCACCACTAGATAATTTGATTATGGAACCTCTGAGTCCTATGATCAAGCAACCAATAAAAGGAGCAAGGTGAGATATGATATTTTTCCCACAAACCCTCCGATACTTAAGTCAGAGAAGGTAGAAAGAAAATTTAGAGAGAATAGAGAGATAAAAGAATAGAATGAATAATAAGAGAAGAAGTGAAGAGTATTTATAGAGAATGATATGTACAAACCTAAGAGGAATATGATTCCTTTTCCATGCAGGACTTATTCCTATTTAGAAGGTTTCCTTCTTGATTCGAGAGTCTTCTTGATAAAGGACTCCTTCGCCTACTCGGATTTGGACTTTCCTTGTTTTGCAAGTTACCTTTAATTAGGAAGATAATTCATTAATGGAATAGGAATATACCTGAGGGGTATCACTAAATTTAAATTTCCACACCTTTTTTTTCTCCTTTGTTTTTATCTAGTCTTTCTTTTCTTTCCAAATATAGAGAGGCATCAATAAATTAATGTTTAAGAAAATAATATTCCAAATAAATACTAAATTTTTTTGGTTCCACTTACAATAGTAGACACTAATAATAACTTCATTATTCAGGAGTGGAACTACGTTGAGTCAAGCCAAACTTTAAAAAGTTCATACTTGGCTCATTTAAAAATTTAAAAAAAAATAACTCATTTACTATAAGAAATTCATTGTTTAGCGATAGAAAAATTCATTACTAATCTATCACTAAATAGTTTAATGATGAATTTTTTTTGTTAATATTTTAGTGATGTATTTTTTAATCTGTTGCTAATTTAACGATGAATTTTTTAACTTGTCGCTAATTTAGCGATGGATCTAATCCGTCACTAAATTAGTAGTGAATTAAAAAAACCTAAGCTTGGCTCGTATTGAGCTCAATCATATCAAATAAATAAAGTAAACTTATAGTTCTAATAGAAATATAAAAAGAAGAAACATTGAAATTTTTGAGATCAAAATAACAAACAAACAGTGCCATAGATGGAAGTCATAGATATCAAGATTTTTGAAATGCTAACGCCTACTTTGTTGGAGTCTCTATACCCTAACAAGTAGCCTTACATCTCACAGCTAGAATTCATGAATACATCATAATCCTCAAATAAATAAACAAATTGCTAACAATCCTCAATCTTGGAGCATCAGTTTTGGTGTAATTATCATCAAATTTTATGACCATATCTACAGTTGGTTGTTGCATGCAATATCAAAGAACCAAAAAGATATTTCGAACATAAACTTCGCACGTTCGTTTCCTCAGATTTAATTTATTATATATTGTTATTAAGAAAAAGGGATCAATGATGAAAGGATGAAGAAGAGGTGCAGGTGAACATATTCAAATGATTAAACGATAACATGTTCAAATAATTAAATAAGAACATATTCAAATTAAAGGAAGAGGAAATAACATCTCAACAAAAAAGAAAGAAATTAAAAGATGAAGGAAAGCAAGACAACAGGAAGACATGAGGATAGCAATTGTTATATCATGCACCCCTGTCCATATTACAATATGGACCACACACGTGCAAAATGAAAACACGTCTTTTTTTTTACATCAAGCTTTTTTTTTTCCGTCAAAAGTCTTTTTTTTCGCTTCATGTTCATTGGTCTTTACTTGAAAGTTCATTGATCCTCAATGAACATGCAAATGAAAATCAATGAAACTGCAGTAAGTTCATTGACCTTCACCTACATATTCATTAACCTTAACCTACAGGCTTATTTACCTTTACTTATAGGTTCACTTTCAATCTCATTTTATTTATTTATGAAGAACCTCCAATTAATGACCGATAATCATCTTTACTATCTACAATTATTATTTTAGTTAAGAATAGATAATCATTTAATAGAAATAAGATCTCCTACTATTGTCAATTTTTAATTGAATATTCTTAAACATCTGAATATTTACATAACTTAAAACTTGAGAGTTAAACAGTAAGTCAGTAACATGGTTCAAATGAAACTATAATACTTATGACAATTGCCAATTGCTACTGGTGAAAAAAATCTATCAAAAATTGCAACATAATAGGCGGAAACAACAAAACAATATTGAAGTGAATATATTTGATAATAGACACCCACCTTCAAAATGCAATGTGAGCGAGTGTAATTCATTGATGTAATAAACAAATCATCAAAGAGAAACAGTGCGTATATATAATTTTAAAAAATAAACATAAAAAACTCAACAAAAAGAAATATTGCAAAAGTTCCATTAACCTTCACCTATATGTTCGTTGACTGCCACCTGCAGGCTCATTGACCTTCACTTGCAGGTTCACTTTCAATCTCATTAAAAAATTAAAAGGTATTTTTTAATTAATAATACATGAACCTCTACATTACAACTAATGAATCAATATACACAAACTAAATAAATACAAAAAAATTATTTGCAATCAAAATCCAATCTAAACAAATAGAAGAAAGAGAAGAAAAAGAAGAAGAAGGAGCAGCTGTTGAATTTCAAAAGAACCAATTTGTAACTTTCGCAAATTCTCCCTCTCTAGTTTTAAAGTACTTGAGACACACCATTCTTTTAGGAAGAAGAAGAAGAAGATAAAAAAAAAGTGCAGAAAAGAGAAGGTAAGGATCATGACTGGAGAAGAGGAAAAGCCAAGAAAAGAGAAGAGAAAGCATCTCGTGAATGGAGAAGATGAAAAGCCAGGAAAAGATTAGAGAGCGTTCAAAAAAAGAAAGAAGAAGCGTTAAAAAAAAAGAGGAAGAGTTAAAATAAAAGACTCACACATGTAATGGACCCCTAGTCCCATTACAATATAGACAAGGGTCCATGATTACGTGAGGATAGAGTGAATGAGAAGAAAGGAGATTAGCTCAATATGGGTCTTGCAGAACCTGAACTGTCCAGAAAAATTAAACCAAAAATTTTCAAAATAAAAAATTTCCATTTACCCTTTGACTTTCTCCAAACTGAATTGTCTCAAAAATTTTTATTGTAACGAGTCCTGAAAATTTAAATTTTTCAAAACAAGATCCATCATGAACCACTCCAAATTGTATAAACTAAAATCAAAACATGAAGGTATGAATGTATTACACCTATAAAGGAAGAGAAAATAAGATATATAAGAGTGTGAATATTATAGATACTTTTTAAAATGCACAAAACTCTTTTATATAGAGATGGAGTTCTTTTTAAATAGAAACATTCATTAGCTGAAAATTTTCAATTGTTCGTTTTTGGTAAGTAAGATATTGTATTGATTAGAAAAATATAGACTAAGAGTCTGTTTGGTTTAGTTGTTCTTATCAGCTGATAGTTGTTAGCTGTAAACTATTTTGTAATAATGTTTAATAAAATGCATGTGAGTTGTTTTGGTTGGTATATAAAATAACTATTCTAGATATAATTTATTTATTTTATACAAACAAACTAGAAAAAATAATATTAAATTTTACCACTACAACATCATAATAATAATAGTATTGAATTCATAAATTAATGCACACTTTCTTAATTTATACTTGAAATTCAAGTCTGTAATTAAAAAATAATTTTTTCTTTAAAATTATCTTACATATAACGTAATATTTGTTAAGAAAAGAAGAGCATTAAAATTTTAATATGCTTAATTCAGTTAATTTTCTAATATTTTTAGTTTTATTTGGTTTTGTATTTTCTAATATTTTAAGTCTCTTGAGATTGATCCATCTATCAGTCCTTTTACTGATTGATATATATTTACTCAAAATATTTATAATTTATAGGGAAAATGTGCAAATACCTCCTCAATGTTTTGACCTAATCGCAGATGAACCATTAATGTTTTTAAGGGTTCAAAAATAACCTTAACGTTATAAAATTGGACCATATAAGCACCTATGTAACGAAATTCGATTCCATTAACCTCTCCGTTAACACCCATCTATATGGTAAGTGGGGCCCAGAAGAAACTTACTAAAATTCTTATGTGGCAAGTGGGACCCATAAATCTATTTCCTCCTACTTTCATCTTAATTAAAAAAAAAACACTACTTTTCTCAAAAAAAAAAAGGCATTACTCACCACCACCACCACCTAGCATCGAACACCACCACCACCTTAACACCATCACCATCAACACTACTCAACACACCACCATTCGCACCATCATCAGTAACCACCACCACCACCAGCATCATAACATCACCACCAATACCGCTTAACACCACCAACACCATCACCACTCAACACCATCATCAATTACCATTACCACCACAAACACCAATTAACAAACTAACATCATCAACAGCACCACCATACACTACAACCAACAAACTATCATCATCAATAGCACCACCATACACTACCACTTGTGCACATCCCATGGACAAGGTCATTGAGTCCGAGGTCACGGACCCTCAAATGGCTGGATCTAAAGGCTCTTCTTGTGCAATGTCTGCTTATGATGGCAAGATCATGAAGGATGAAAGAGGAAATGATGTCATCCATTGTGAATGTAGATGAACCCAACAAATGGGTAAAGCATATTTATAGATATCTATTTTAACGAGACCATCCATATATATGCGTTTCCAGGTTTAAAATTTATAGAGATTGCTACATCGATGCCCAAAAGGAGACCAACTTATGTCCAAACTGCAAAGAGCCTCACAAAGTTGAAGATTATGATGATGAGGTTCCAGATTATTCTAGTGGAGCATTGCCATTGCTAGCTCGATATAAAGGCGATCACAACAATATGACAATGACAAAGAGAAACCAAACTGGAGATTTTGATCATAATCATTGGTTGTTCGAAATAAAAGGTACTTACGGCTATGGTAATGCCTTCTGGCCTCAAGATGATATATATGGAGATGATGAGGATCATGGATTCAAAAGTGGCATGGTTGAAAATATGGATAAACCCTGGAAGCCCCTCAGTCGTAGAATGACAATGCCAGCAGCAATTATGAGTCTTACAGGTAATATAATATATACCGTAATTTTTTATTTGTTAACCTGCAGCAAATGATTCAAATGAAGATGATAATGGTGCGGATTGTTGATCCTGGTTCGACTAGTGGTGCTCGGATTCTTCTTGAAATGGAGAGTTAACAATCCAAATGAAGATGCAAGATGGTTATGGCTTATGTCTGTCGTTTATGAAATATAGTTTGCCTTCTCATGGATCTTGGATCAGATTCCTAAACTTTGCCCTATCAATCGTTCTACCGACCTTGAGGTTCTTCATGACAAGTTTGAAATGTCATCACCCTCCACTCCCAGCGAACGTTTTGATCTCCCTGGTGTTGATTTATTTGTGTCCATTGCTGACCCTGACAAAGAGCCACCGCTTGTCATAGCCAATACTATCCTTTCAATTTTAGCAGTACATTACACTATAGAGAAGCTAGCTTGCTATATATCTGACGATGGAGGTGCTCTCCTTACTTTTGATGATAGTTTATTAATTGGTGCTTGTGGTGGTAATGGTGATTAATGATGGTCTTGAGTTGTGATGGTGTTGGTGGTGTTAAGCGGTGATGATGGTGATGTTATGATGCTGGTGGTAATGCTAAGTGGCGGTGGTGGTGAGTAGTGCTTTTTTTTTTTTGAGAAGTAGTGCTTTTTTTTAATTAAGATGAAAGTAGGATAATTTATGGGTCCCATTTGCCACATAAGAATTTCAATAAGTTGCTTATGGTCGCCACTTACCACATAGATGGATGTTAACAGAGAGGTTAGCGAAAACGAATTTTGTTACACAGAGGTGCTTATATGGTCCAATTTTGTAACATTAAAGGTGTATTTGAACCCCTAAAAATATTAATGATTCATCTGCAATTTGATCAAAACATTGAGAGGGTATTTGCACCTTTTCCCTAGTTTATATATGTTGATATATATTTGTATTTTATAATTGAAGCGCAGGGAGCTAGGAGCCAAAGGCGCAGAAAATCTGGACAGTTGAACATCAACACCTGGCTGAAACACATCACGCACATAACCAGCTTTTCATCTATATATATATATATATTGGAACACTAGCTTTTCATCTAAGTCTGGTGAATAATTGATAAAAATAGAAAAGGAGGAGAAGATGGATAAGCCCAAGACAGATAAGGTTAATTTGGTAAAAATAAAAAAAAATTGGAGTCAGCTGATTCAAAAAAGCTACAATTTAGATCTTATTGAATCAGCAGCTGATTATGAGCCAATCAGCTATCAGCTGCTGATATAAAAAAATTACCAAACACTTTTTATTCAATTTTTTAAACTAAATTTCTATCAGCGGATCCAATAAACTAAACCAAACACCCCCTAAGACTGAATTCAAGGCTCATTCACAATAAAGCCCAAGAACATATATCTATATTTTTCAATTTTATTACACTTTTAATCGATGAACCAAAAGCAAAATTAAAGGTGGAATGTATTAGTTTAACAAAGATTAAATTTAAAAACAGTATAATATATTTTTTAAAAAATCAACTAAAATATTTGAGCAAACTTTACTAAAATTTTAGTAATTTATCTTTTTATATGATTTTCAATCTTAGTACATATAAATGTGCGAATCAATCAAAAACGATTTTTCTTCGTATTGAGATATTTATTTAGATCGAAGACTTTGTGCGAGACTATTATGAAAAAGAAGCCACGATTGAAATGGCAACATAAACTGTACAAATTTTAATTTTTTTGAAAGATTTTTGTCGTTGACTTTTTCTGTATCTTTTTCAGTTAGTTTGTAAATTAATATTTCATTTAACAAACTTTTTTTAACTGACAAAATTTAGTATAATAAAATCATTTCACCGCTTAATCGATTGATTGTTGTTATGGATTGGAGAGTAAGGCTTTGAGATGGTGACGATGGTGGACAATTGCTCTCTGTCTTTCTCTCAAGAACAACATAGGCATAACGGAAAAGGAAAAAAAAAAAGAATGATAGCATCATAATTGAGCAAATTGATATGAAATTGCTTGCACCATTTTTTAATTTCATTAGAATTCACTAATTATAGATGGTCTAGCTCCAAGATCATTAACTAATTAATTAATTAGTTAGTTATTTTTAAATTACTTCATTGATGGAGGTTCTCTACTTTAGTGGAGAAAAGAAGAGAGAAATATGCTAACTAACGAAGCAAGTGGAGTATTCAAGTAGATGTAACAGTTGGAGGACCGGAAAATGGATTATGAAGCATCATGGGTAAATTATTTTAATCGTCACTAAATTTTATTTGCAATTTTGATTTGGTTAAAAAATTTTAATTTGTGACTTTTTAGTCATCAAACTTTGATTTTTGTTTCGAACGTAGTCTCTGTTTAAGATTTTAAGTTTTAAAATTATATAATATTATCATTTTAGTCCAAAAGATTATTTCCTTGCAAATAAGTTCATAAATTCTAAAGATAATAAATAAAATAAAAATATATATTTTTATTTTCCCCATGTCTTCCATTATAGAGAGTTTTGAACATTATTTGTGTTTATTTGACTGGTTTAATACTAATAGTTTGAGAGTTTTAAGACAAGAATTATTCGACACAGGACAGAAAGAAGTTAATATTCACCAAGAAATATCATAATTAATACTGTGACTGTGTTAAATACAATAGAAAGTTATGTATTATTAATATTATTATCATATTTTTTAGATCATTTGCTTGGTTTAGATTGAAATAATTGCTAGATAAATGGGAAATCGAAAAGAGAGTTTAGATTCCAATAATCTATTAGAATTACAACAATTGAGCTTTTTTTTTTAATTTTAATATGAATTATATAATATTTTTTTATTAATAAACAATCATTTAAAATTCAAATTATAAAATAAACTTATAACGAATTATAAATATTTAATTTTTTATAAAATACGGTGATAAATATTAAATATTCTAGTGACAGTGGTCCATTTAATTCTTACCTTTTTTCTACATGTTCAAAAAATTTTCTAAAAATACTATGTTTTGCACAAAAAAAACTTATTAAATTTTAATTTATTACACATTTTGTATCAAATATTTTAATTTATTGTATTCAACAAAGTCACAGTAAATTGATTATGATATTCTTGGTGAATATTAATCTCTTCTTGTTCTGCGTCGAATAATTCTTATCTTAAAATTCTCAAACTGTTAGTATTAGACCAGTTAAATAAACATAAATAATGGACAAGACTACCTACAATATTAATGTAAGGCATGGAGAAAATAAAAATATATATTTTTATTTTATTTATTATCTTTAGAACCTATGGACTTACTTGTAAGAAAATAATTTTTTGAAGTAAAATGGTAATATTAATAACTTTAAAACTTAAAATTTTAGACAGAGACTACGTTCGAATCAAAAATCAAAGTTTAGGGACTAAAAAATCACAAATTGAAGTTTTATAACTAAATTGAAATCGCAAATAAAATTTAGTGACCATCTGTTTAAATTACCCACATGAAAAAAAATCAATAAATAAAGACACACATTAATCAAGTTATTGATAAAGGGAGCAGTTATTATCATGGACAGTAATAATGTAGAATTAAAATCATAAACAAGTTATGATCGCATGCCTTTTAATGATTACAAGTATATATATATATATATATATATATATATATATACTAGATCAAGTATTTATCATAATGGAACAGCACTTTGATTCACAATCCTATTTATTATTTTTGTTTTTAATTGATTAGGGAGAGATAACAGAAAAAATTTTCTTATATCTTTTTTTGTCCGCCCTTTTTTTTTAACGTTGTTTTGTTTTGTTTGCAGGAGTAATTGCAATAAGTAACTACGAAAAAGCAGTTGCATCCTTTTTTTTAAAAAAAATAATAAGTTGAATCGGATCAACTTGTGATAAATGATCTATATCCTAAAAGAATAATTACACCCTTCATCAAGGTTAGTTAAAATGTTTTAAAAAATTCGAAACTAAAAAAAGTGTTTTAAAATTTACGGTCTCTTTTTATTTTTTTTCATGCACACTTTTTTTCTTTTTTTCTTTTTACGTAATTAATTCTAGTTTTCTTCTTTCTTTCTTTGTTTCTTATTTTTTTTCATTGTTTTTTTTTCTAATTTTTTTCTTTTTTTATTTTTTATTTTTTATTTATTTTATTATTATTTTTTCTTTCTTATTTT
>CATIWM010001762.1:0-15101 GCA_949671775.1 Mallotus repandus | reverse complement strand
CCATCTTCATACCTGGAAGGAATGTATCAGTTGGGTCCTCAAAGCTCTGCCATATAGACCTTGCCAATTGATTCGTTAAGACCAAGTTTCCAGAATCCATTAAACTGGCCCTCCAGCCCGACCTGTATCTTGGGTCTAATATTGTTTCGAGTTTCGTAGACCAATAAACTTTTCCAGATTGATCCAATACTTTGAGGTTGCCATCATCTACTGAAAATTTTCCACCTTTATCCGAAAGTGGATCTTCTCGATTAGCAACCCATACAACTGTTCTTGGACTCAATCCGTAATACCATATGCCTACGTATCTATTCTTATCAGATCGTCCATCAGGAGTGAAAAACCCCAGTTCAAATCTTTTATCAGACGAAATAAGAGTGTCTCCATCTCTAAGTGAGCTGTTTACTGCAATAGTAGCTATGGCGTAGCAATCTACAAACAAGGAGCACAATATAATCAACTCACAACATGAGAAGATGGTAGCCAGCATGTTATCCACAGATTGGAAAAATGGTTATTCTTTGTTTCAGCTATCATCAAGGAAAAAACAAAAGATTATCACTAGAGAGTTATCTTCTAAGAGCATTGGCATGACTCTTATACCCTCTATTACACGGCATTGGAGATGCCCTGAACAACGGAATAGTGTGACTAAATATATGAAGTCTGCGCAAATATTTTTCAAGTCAACTCATGATTTGAGATATATATTGCATTCTAAATAAGAGTTAGTAGTAAGATGGACCACGAAACAGTGCATTAAAACGCACAGGCCCCCATATTATTTTGTTAATGCAGAGTTTAATCTAGTCTGGTGTCTCTTTCCGCCCCCAAAATTCCATTAGGCTTGTCAATGTCTCGGTACAGTAATGAAACAAAAAAGGGTTCAGTGCTCGTTTGGACAAACACTTCATGATAATTTTTGCCAGCCACATTATAGAAAAAGTTGTGATACTTGCAATGTTGAAGTGGCTGTTATGAGCTTGTCTGCATATGTGGACCGCTGACTGCAGCCTTTGGATGTAGTGAGCTGTATTGGTTGGACAATTTTGTAGTGTTGAGTTTTCCATGAGAAAATGAAAATGAAATTTTTTTTAATAATTGAGTTCCTATTTTCCAATTTTATTCTATTGGTCCCCATGTTTTTTTTTGTTTTGAAGTCTTATACTTCTATTTTATATACATTGAATTTTTCCATCAAAATGTCAGCTTTTATACTCTAATATTATATCTAATTAAGTCCTTACAAAATATAATTGAATTCCTATATTTTCAAATTCTACTAATTAAATCCTTACAATCTTCACTTTTAATTGATTAAATCCTTATTTAAAATTTTTTGAACTTGATAATTAAAATCATAGATAAATATTCTTTCATTATTATTTATCTAAGTTAAAAATATAGATCATAGATTTCTAATAAATTTTTATTAATAAAATGTTCATAATTTTAAAAGTATATATTACAATTCATTAGGAATTAACGATCTATTATTTTAACTAGATAAGAAAATAATCAAAGAATATTTATTTTAAGATTTAATAATTAATTCAAAAAATTTTAAAATAAGGATTAATTGGCTAAAAATGAAAATTATAAGAACTTAATTAGTATATTTTTTAAAAAATAAAAATATAAGGGCTCAATTAAGAAAAAAAGCATGGAGATCCAATAAAGCAAATTTGAAGGATACAGTCGCAATCTACAAAACCAAATAGTTCAAGGACGAAAAAGTAGATTTTTCCAACAAAAATTAGTTTTCATATTTAGTAGTGTTGTGTATGGCTCATATGCAGTAGTAAGTGGACAAATGCTCGAGTATGGTGAAATGAATTGTACATATGCTCGAGTATGGTGAAATGAATTGTCAAATCTCGTTACTGTATTTCTTATTTTCTTCTCTATTCTTTTTACTGTTTACTGTCTATTTTCGCAACAAGTAGGTTCAATTACATTCGGTGAAAAAATTGATCATTTTTCACTATAATATAGTATGGATACCACTCTTACTTCTAAAATAAGATAAAAATTTCTATACAATTCAACCCTTTTTTTGGCAATTTTATTTTCACATGATTTATTTTATTATATTGCTTTTTTAGAAAAGTGTAGATTCCACCTTCTAAATGCCTTATTGCCTAATAATAATGATGATGATGTTATTATTATTATTATTATTATTATTATTGATGTAGAAGCCGGTTGGCATTACCTTAGCTAGCATCGTATATATGCAACAGTATGTTGATAATTTCAAAATTTTACCGACATTCAAATTAACTAGAATATAGTATAAAATAATTTTAAGTGTTCAATTAGGATACATGTTTCCTTAAAAAAAAAAAATTAGGATACATGTTGATGACCTAGGATTTGAAATAGAAGTACATATGTATGTTCAATTGAAAGTTTGAGATACGATTGGTAATTGAGACAAAGCCTAAGGACTGAATAGAGGATGTATGTATATAACCAAAATTTGGAGATTTATATTAGTTTTTAGTTTATATATTTAAAATTAATATTTAACAAATTAATAATAATAAAGAAATATATATTTTATATTATATTAAATATATTATATTTAATAATTGTATTTTTGATAAATTTTTTAAGTTTTATTTTAATAATTTTATAATTTGAAGTTGAACATATAAAATAGAATGACTATAAATTTTCCTATATACAAATTTTATTTGTAAAATTAAATTTATTTTATGGTTAAGCATATATTAAAAATTAACTATAAAAATATTCAATTGATGAGCGTATTTATTTTATTTTACGCAATTAATTAATATATAAAATGTCAAATATCATATATTAAGTTAACATTAATAGTAGATTATTTAAAATATATTATTTAGATATAATTTATTATTAAGATGGTACTAAATTTTATTTGTAACATATAATTCTAGATTTTTAGTATTATTATGCATTACTTTTCTACTCTATAATATATGATTAAAAAATAATAATTATTAGTGAAATTATATATACACACTATTGGTTTTAATTTTGATTTTTTGGTTTGGTTCGGTTCTTGGTTCAAAAAACTCATGATCTCCGGACCTGCTTCAATAAAATTTTTTAGGATGGTTTTGTTCGAAAAAGTTAATGGCCAATAAAAATTTTAAATTTTAATAATTGTATTTTTGATAAACTTTTTAAATTTTTTTATTAATTTTATAATTTGAAGTTGAACATATAAAATAGAATGACTATAAATTTTCCTATATACAAATTTTATTTGTAAAATTAAATTTTATTTTATGATTAAATATATATTAAAATTAACTATAAAAACATTCAATTAATGAGTGTATTCATTTTATTTTAAACAATTAATTAATATTTAAAATGTCGAATATCATAGATTAAGTTAACATTTAGTGGTAGATTATTTAAAATATGTTATTTAGATATAATTTATTATTAAGATGGTACTAAATTTTATTTGTAACATATAATTCTAGATTTTTAGTATTAATATGCATTACTTTTCTACTCTATAATATATTATTAAAAAATAATTATTATTACTGAAATTATATATATATATATATATATATATATATATATAGATACAATATCAGTTTTAATTTTAGTTTTTTAGTTTGGTTCGAAAAATTCATAATCTCTGAACTTGCTTCAATAAAATTTTTTAGGGTGATTTTTTTTGGAAATGTTAACGGCCAATAAAAATTTTCGTTTTGATTTTTCGAGGGAGTTCAAGTTTTCAAAAACTGATGTACAACCCAAAAAAAAAAAAATCTCTACCAGTAGTCAATTGCTAAAAAGGAATTAAATATTCACATATTATCCTCTCAGTGAGCCCAGTCATATTCCACTAATAATATTTGTTGATATCTTTCTGGAAAATAAAAATAATAGTAATAATGGAAAATAGAATCAGCCGCTTCCTATGGTTGTTTGAGTGCATAACAACAAATCAGTCACTCTCAGAAATAAAATAATTGAGAGAACCTTAGAGACGATATATGGAGAAGGAGAGCCCATCCCATTCCACAATAAGTTAGTCGAAAAGGCTAAGGTAGCAATTTGCTCCTCGAACTTTAACGTGATGATCAATTAGCCATCCATAAACCAGTTTTTTGAATTTTGACAAAATTGATCATTTTTTTTTGAGAACACAAAATTGATCAATTACTCTGGACTAGCTGTTCACAAAATTTCAATTCAGTCTAATTTTTTTTTAAATAATTCACCTAAAAATGTTTATACATTGACTAATTATATCCAATTAAACTTTAAAATATGTAAGATATGAATTAGTAAAAATTAAATTTAAAACTATTATTTTTTAAGAACTAATATTTAGTTTAAAAAATAAATGAAAAATAAAAATTGAAATATAGAAAAATATAATTAATTTTTAACATTTTTTACATAAACTTACAATAAAATGAATAATTATTTTTTTAAACTAAAAATTAAAAAAATTAAGTTGCATCTGTTCAACTTTTTAATTCCGGTTGAATAATGCTCATGTATATAATTAAATAATTAGAAATGCAGTTTTAAAAAATTATTAAATTTTATTTTTTTATTTTTTATTTTTTGGTGGAGTGGATTGAGATAGTGAGTAGAGCTTTTCCAAAGTTAAGGTATCTTGAATTTTTAAATAATCTAAATTTCAGGTTTCTTCCTGATGGTTTACAGAACTTTCCACGCTTCAAGAACTTCGGTTGTGAGGAGTACACAGAGATCTTGAAAGGCTACTACTAGGTAAAGAGAACTACAAGATAAAGCATATTGCAAACATGGCAGGTAGATTTTGAGGAAACTCCATTGTATTTTTTGTATTGAAATGATGTATATGTAATCTTTATTATAAAAGCCAATATGATGCATATGATTCCATAACCAATTTCAGGGCCAAATACTTCTCTTAAGAGCCATATATTTGTTTTATACTTCTTTTGTATCGGTTCACCTGAGGCATTGAGCTTATTTAAATCAAATCTGGATAAGCTTCCATAACTTTTGAAAATCTTCAACTTTGGATATAAGGCAGTGTGCAAACTACATGAACTTCCAAGTGAAGTGCTGAAAATTCAACAACTGATGCAACTTTATTTGTAAACCATGAAGCTAGAGTACTGAGTGTGATCAGAATGTCAGTGAATCTTCAAACTTGCTATAGTGTGTATGCTGATGAATTCGGGCACTACAGAACTCTGTGGCTATGCCTGTGTTTGAAGACCATGCTAGTAAGCTAGCTGTAGCCTGTAGCCATCATTGAAAAATCTTGTCTTTCTGATGATTAGAAGCAAAGTAAATATACTTTGAAGGTACATGCTCAAGACTTTTTCTGAAATTGAATCCTTTTTAATATCAATATCAAACATTCATATTGTTTAAAATATCAAGATTAAGCATATATATAGTTTGAAGTCCCTAAAATTGAATCCTTTTTAATAAAGTCACGATTTCTAAGAAAAATGTGATAAATACATTGAGAGAAATCATATATTGTCTAAAATATTAAAATCAAACATATGTGTTGTCTAAAGTTCCTGAAATTGAATCCTTTTTGGATATCGATACACATCGCTAGTAGCAACGTCAATTGACCAAAAAAGGACAAAATTTTTTCTTATGAAATTACAGAAGAGGACCTCATGATACATGAAAACAATTAATTATAGGAGGGACATTTTTGAAAATTGTTGCTACCAGTGACATACTATTGATGTCATTGGTAGCGACATAAAGATTTATCCATCCTTTTATGTAAAGTCATGATTTCTAAGAAAATACTGACAAACACATTGAGATCCTTTTTAATGTCAAGATTAAACATATATTGTTTGAAACTCCTGAAATTGAATCCTTTTTTAATAAATTGATGATTTCTATGAAAATACTGAAAACACATTGCGAGAAGAAAATATGAATTGAATCTTTTTAATAAAGTTTTGATTTATGAAAAATTACTGACAAACACATTCAAAGAAGAAAATAAGAATTTTAAGAAATTTAATCCTACACACTGAGAGAAGAAAATATGATTTTTAGACAATACTAATAAACACATTGATATTTAATATTCAATAACAATCAAGACTCATATACATCAATACATATGGAGGGAAAGGCGTTACAATGGCACTAATCATTTGTGAATAATCGAAATCACAAAGAAGAACCACCATGGGAAAAGTATGTCACCGCTCTTAAGAGTAGGTTTGGTGAGCAAGTATATGAAGACCCTATGGTAGATTTAAAAGGGTTAACTCAGACAGGTACCCTTCAAGAATATTTGGAAGAATTCGATATATTGTCTCACAAGGTTACCTTGACTGAAGATTATTCTCTTAGTTGCTTCTTAAGTGGTCTCAAGGATGAGATCAAGATACTTGTACATATTTTTAGACTTAAGAGCTTGAAATAAGCTTATGCTCTGGCCAGACTATAGGATTCTTATTTATTAGCCACTAAATTACCCAAAAATTACTCTAATCATCGTCGGATGACCACCCAAACAACATCTTCAATACTCCTAAATACCTAAACTACTACTAAAATGTCACCACCTAGCTTCAAATCACCTAACCTCAAATCGCCACCACTGTTACCTACCCCTAATTACCCACCAAAACCAAACCAAACAAACAACAAATTCACTTCACCTAGAACCAAAAGACTAACTGACGAGGAATTAAACAAAAGAAGAGCTAAAAATCTATGCTTCTAGTGCGATGAGAAGTTTATATTAGGGCACAAATGTAAGAAAAAGCATCGTCATATGGTGGTTGTGTAAGATGATCCGGAGGAGGAACAAGATTTTGTGGATGAGACATTTTCTTGGACATGAGATGAGACCATTGATACCAATCTAGTGATTTCGTTGTATGTTATGAAGGGCTTAGCTAAGAAGTCTTACCAGACCATGAGAGTTATTGGAAATTATAAAAAGAAGTTAATTCATCTGTTGATTGACTCGGGCAACACTAATCATTTCCTTGATTTAACTATTGCTAAAGGCTTGGGTTGTCAGTTGCAGGAAATTGTTCCAATTAACATAACCTTAGCAAATGGCTAGGAAGTGAAATGTGCTTATATGTGCCAGTAATTTATATGGGAGATGCAGGGTCAATAATTTATTACTGACTTCTTGGTGATTCCTTTAGGGGCCTGTGAGATGGTGTTGGGCATATAGTGGTTATCCACTTTGGGTGACATAGTGTGGAACTTCAAGCAACTACAAATGTCATTTTCCTCGAATGGTAAGCTGCATAATCTGCAAGATGAAAATCCAACTTGAATCAAGCTCATCATAGACAACATTATGGCTAAATTATTGTAGCATAGTTCAACTATTGCTTTTGCAGTTCAAGTTCAAAAGCAAACAATGAACTTAACTGTGCAGGGAGCTCAACCAGAAATGGTAACAGATCCTAAAATCACTCAGTTATTATTAGAATTTGGGCACTTGTTTGAAGAACCTATAACCCTTCCCCCACAAAGGACTTATGACCATAGAATTCCCCTTATGGAGGGCTCAAAACGTGTGAATATTAGACCCTATAAGCATTCACCTCTCCAAAAGAAAATCATAGGGACCATGATACAAGAACTACTTTAAAAAGAAATGATACAACCTAGTGTTAGCCCTTTCTCATTCCCTATAGTGTTGGTTAAAAAGAAAGATAACAATTGGAGAATGTGCATAGATTATAGGGAGCTCAATAAGCAAACAATGAAAACAGATTTCCTATACCCGTGATTAAGGAGCTATTAGATAAATTACATGGAGCTGCTATATTTACTAAGATAGATTTAAGGTTTGGGTACCACCAAATTAGAATGTACCTTAGTAACATTCACAAAACAACTTTTTGATCTTATGATGGACATTATGAATTTTTTGTAATGCCATTTGGCCTCACCAATGCCCCATCTACCTTCCAGAGTTTAATGAATGATATTTTTAGACCCTTTCTAAGGAAATTTATGCTTGTGTTCTTTGATGACATTCTAGTCTACGGTAAGAATATGTAGATTCATTTGGAGCGCTTGAGGATGGTTTTTCAAAAGTTACGAGAGCATAAGGTCTTTACTAAAATGAGTAAATGCTCATTTAGAGAGTCCTCTGTGGATTATTTAGTTCACATCATCAGAAAAATAGGGTTTCTAAAGATCCAAAGAAGGTTGAGGCTGTGAACAATTGGCCAACACTAAAGAACTTGAAGCAATTAAAAGGATTTTTTGGGGTTGCCAGGGTATTACAGGAGGTTCATATGGGGTTATAGAGTAATAAGCAAGTACTTGACTAAGTTATTAAAAAAAGATAGCTTTATGTGGAACCCTACAACAGAGTCAACCTTTTTATCTTTGAAGGATACTTTGACAACAACTCCTGTGCTGGCTTTACCATCATCTGATAAGTTATTTATCATTCAGACAAATGCATGTGACCAAGGTGTAGGAGCAATTTTGATGCAAGAGTCCTACCTCATAGCTTATAGTAGTAAGGCACTATTCCCAAGACACCTTTCTCTTTCTGTCTATGAGAAGGAGCTTTTAGTTGTGGTTTATGTAGTCAAACGTTGGGACCACCATATTGCTCATAGAAAATTTTTGATTAAGACTCACCACCATAGTCTTAAATTCCCTTTAGAGCAAAGGATAACTCATTAACAGAAATACATAACCAAACTTTTTAGCTATGATTTCGAGATTTCATACAAAAAGGGCAAGGATAACACTACTGCTGATGCTCTCTCAAGATTTCCAGCTTCACAATTATCAGTTCTAACTCTTTCATCTCTAGTGAGTAGCTTACTTCTTGCCATTGAAGCTAGCTGGGAACAAGACAACAACATCCAAACACTTATTAGAACTTTACAATTTGGTCAGTTATCACAAACTCCTTATACTTTGATAGATGGGTTGTTAAGAAGAAAAGGAAGATTAGTAGTGGGAAATGATCAAGCCTTGAAATAATAAATCTTATAACTTATGCATGATTCTGCTATAGGTGGACACTCAGGAATGCAAGCCACAATCAAAAGAATAAAGTTGATTTTTTATTGGAAGGGAATTGACAAAGATGTAAGAAACTACATTAGGAACTGCACCATTTGTCAAACTTGTAAACCTAAAAATGTGAATGTGCCAGGATTACTCCAACCCTTACGAGTACTAGAAGGGATTTGGACTGATATTAGCATGGACTTCATAGAAGGATTGCCAAAATCCCAGGGAAAGGAGGCCATACTAGTTTTTATTGACAGACTCAGTAATTATGCCCACTTCATTGCCCTCAGTCATCCTTATACTGTTGTAAGCATTGCTTAGTTGTTTATGGACAATGTATTTAAGTTACATGGCATACCCTCTTCTATAGTCAGTGATAGAGATCCCATATTTGTTAGTTTATTTTAGGAAGAATTGTTTAAACTTCAAGGGACAGAGCTGCTGAAGTCCACTGCTTACTATCCACAGATAGGTGGTTAGTCAGAAGTGGTTAATTGTTGATTGGAAAACATATTTAAGGTGCATGACTGGGACTCATCCTCAACAATGGGTTAAATGGCTTCCATTGGCTGAATAGTGGTATAACACTAATTTCCATTCAACCCTTCAAACAACTCCTTTTGAAATTGTCTATGGCATGCCACCAATAATCCATATTCCATACTTCCCTAGAAATACCAAACTGGTAGTTGTGGATCAATTTTTGCAAGATAGAGAACTTGCCTTGTAGGTTATGAAATATCACTTAACAAGAGCTCAACAACGTATGAAGCACCAAGCTGACAAGCATAGAACTGATAGAACTTCTGAGATTGGTGATTGGGTGTATTTAAAACTACAGCCTTATAGGCAATTGAGTGTGGCTCAAAGGAAGAATAGTAAACTCTCTCCTCTATATTATGGACCTTATTACATTGAAGGCAAGGTTGGTACAATAGCTTATAAGCTCAAACTTCCTCCAAATGCTGAAATTCATTCCATCTTTCATGTATCTCAATTAAAGAGATCCCTTCCTCCTTCTATTACTACTACTACTTCACTTCCAGTCCCACCTTACTCTCCTCCTGTTCCTATGGCTATATTAGATAGGAATTTAGTAAAATATGGAAACAAGGCTGCTACTAAGGTCTTAATTCAATGGTTTAACATGCACCCAAAGGAAGCTACATCAGAATTTTATTTTGATTTTCAACAGAGGTATCCTTATATTAACCTTGTAGACAAGTTTTTCTAAGGGGAAGGAACTAATATGAGTAAATTACAAGTAAAATGTTGTTTTGGTCTATTAGTTATATTAGCTGTAAGTTTCTGTTAGTCATTTTATTAGTAGTAATGAGCTGGCTAATATTGCCAAAGGAATGTTATGGATATATTCTGTAATTCTTGCTAAGGAAATGTCATACTTATTGAATGAAGAATTCCTTTTCTCTCTTTTGAATCTTCTCTTCTCTCTCTAATTTCTTAGATACAATTTCTAGTTGTATCACTCAAAGGGCAAGGGTTGGAGAGGGAGGAATCTACTGTTTTATGGTTCAAATGGACTTTTGGGATATATTTAATAGGTAGAACTTTCTCCCTCTTTACAATACTCTCAATAATAATGAGGAAGAATGCCATTTTTCTAAACAATGTGAAATAAGATTGTTTAGAAATATATACTAGAAAGTTGAAAGATTTTAAAACATATATAAGGAAGAAGAAAAAGAAGAAAAAGAAGATGAAATTGATAGTCAAATGACCAAGGAAAAATTTATTCTCCCTCTTTATATTGTTTTCAACATTAGAGCATCTCCAAATCACTTTTTATTTAATCTAAACTCCTTATTATAAAGAGTAATTGTAAAAAATAAGACTTCAACCTACTCTCTAATCTAAATTATAGATTAGAGAGTGAGTTTGTAGAGAGCCAAACTCTACTCTCTATACAAAGGTTAATTTATACAACTATATTTTTCATATATATCATTGTTTTCTATTGACTTCTTTTATTACCTAAAATTTTTTCTTCTTTTCTCCCACAATATTCAAAAATTAAAATTAAATGCTTATGGGATAAAACAAAATGAAGAGTAAAATATAAAGAGTGCAGTGGACTTAAATAAAATTGTTTGCTCTTTATTACCTAGAATATACTTTTTATTTTAAAGAGTACCATTGAAGATGCTCTTAAAGACACATCGAGAATTCTTTTCCATTACAAATACTCAAAACTTAAACTAAAAACCTCTTAAGATTGTTCACTACTATTGTTACAAAGTAAAAAAATTTACTTAACCATCTCAATCCTTTTCTCATCAATTTATTTGTTTTATTAAAAAAATTAAGATTTTTTTTGTTTAAAAAATTCATAATTAAAAAAAGTATATTAAACATATAACAAAACAAGAATCATTACCAATACAAAGAAAAGAGAAACAAATCTACACATTTTTAAATCATATATATGTACGTATACATATAGAAATTTATACACAGCTATAATGCAACGACAAATAGACCATCAGGAGTAGATGTGACTAAGAAGAAAGAGCAAATAGCAAGAGATCAGTTGCAAAATTTGCAACATTTGATATGAACCTTTTATTTTTATGCTTATTATTTTTCTCAGAATAGAAAAAAGCTAGAATCTTCATGTCTATGGAAGTCATAAGAAGACGAGAGAAGTGAAATAAAATGGAGGGAATAGCTTTAACGTGTCATCATCTTTTCACCTACTTTTTTTTTTTTTTTTAAGCTTCACCATTGTTGGTTATTGTTCTTCAACTTGTTCTTCATTTGCCATTTTTTCTTAGTTTTCTTTTATAGTTTGTAGGTTGCTTGAATAATGGAGATTCTTGTCAAATCGCATGTCTTGTATTGTAGCCGGCAAATGATGTGGCGAGCTTCTTGAGTAGAAGTTGAGAAAGCATTCTTTGATGGGCAAAGGGTCATTTTAGCCCCTAAGATTTTTATCGAGGCTCAAATAAGCTCCTGTTCGAATTTTAGGCTAAAAAAAACTAGGATTTTTCGATTTTTAGCTTTTTAAGCCCCTTTCTGCCATGCTGGACAGACAACGTTGGTGTCTGTTAAAGCGGAAGATCCGAAATCCATTACTCTTCTCTCCTCTTCTTCATCTTCTTCTCTTCTATACACGATCAAACAACTGAAAACTAAAAAAGTTCCCTACAAAATCAGTAATGGCAGTGGCTATCTCCATCTTCTCCCCCTCATACACAACAATGGCATGCCTCTCATTGTACACACAGCAATGGCATGCATCTCGTCGGATCAACCACCACCACTCCGCACTCCTCCAGATGTCATCCCCGTAAAATCCGCCATGCTTCCCACAGGAAAAGCCCACGAGGACGATCTCCGCCGCCTGTTCTTAAGGCCCAAACCCCATATTTTTAAAGATGCCACCATGCCCAACGCCCTTGTGGGTCCTCAGGTTACTGATTATATCATTGCCAATCAAAGCTCCGATCTTTGTTCTTATTTTAACAGAGCCATCTCTGGTTGTTCTGGGTCTCAGATTACATCACTTCTTGAACTTTGATGCTGTTAAGTTTCTGCTTTCCTCTAGTTGTTTAATTGATGAATTAGTTGACAAGATATTGCATGAAGCAGCAGCTATAAGGTCGATTGCGACCATTTCATCAGCATTTACGATTCGCACCATCACATTTATCCCTTTCTCATTTTTCTTGGATTATTTGTCCCTTTTTTATCTTTTTTTTTTTCAATAGTAAATCACTTAAACTCAATAAAATATTGTTAAATTATATATACAATATTGGTATTATTTTCTAAAATTGTACCTTTTCGATGAATGTTGCTGCTAGTTCTGGCTACGTAAAAGTGATTAAATTTTGTGCTTCAGTGGGAATGAGAGTTGATGCTGTGGATTGTAATGGATGTACTCCTCTCCATTTAGCCACAAAGAAAGGGCAATTAGAAGCTGCTGAAAGTTTATTAGTGTGTTCAAGTTACATAAAATATGTTGTTAATATATAAAGAAGGAAAGACAGCTTTTGGTGTTGCTATTGACAATGGAAATTGGCATATATATATATATATATATACACATACATGCTAGTAAACAACCACGTATTTTATACGTGAATAAAAAAGTTATTTGACTTTTGATATACAGTAAATAAACAATTAAAAATTAATATTAATATTAATATTATTATTGAATAAAAATTTTAAAAATAATAACAATTTAATATTAACTTAATATATATATATATATAATTCTTTACAATTTTTATAAATTTTTTATTTAAATAATTATATGATATTACTTCAATATTTTTTATAATTAATTTTTCTCAACTCTAGGACTAATTTCATATGTAAAAAATGTTATTGTCATAATTAATCATAATATAATAAAAAAATATAGTTATTTGTTAATAAAAGTTTAAAAATAATAAATTTATATTTTCTTTATGTAACAATTTAAATATTATAACCCCATTAAATTTATAATTTATAACAAATTTAGTAAATTTTTATTTAAGCTAGAACACTTTATTTCTTTAATATTTTTAATATTAATACTTTTATTCACACAAAAATTAATTTAATGTAATTTTTTTGTTATACTATTAATTAAATGATGAGTATTAGTTAATCTAATTTTAACTTTTTTTGTTAAATTTTATAAAAACATCAATATATATATTTTTAACAAAATTATCACTAAAATTTTAATTAATTTGATTTTGTTAGAGAGATAAAATAAAAATTAACATAATTAAAATAGAAAACATATTTTCAATTAAATTGGAATTGTATGTTAATTAATTTCATTTTTATTAGAGATAAAATAGAAATAAACCTAATTATAATAGAACTTTCAATTAAATTAGAATTATATTTTAATTAATTTAATTTAATTTAATTTTGTTAGAGATAAAATATAAGTTAACCTAGGAAACATACTTTCAATGAAATTAGAACTATTTTTTAGCTAATTTAATTTTTATTAGAAATAAAATAAAAGTTAATCTAATTAAAATATGAAATAGACTTTCTAACAAATTAAAATTATATTTTATTTAATCTAATTTTACTTTTAGTAGTAAATAACAAAAATTTTCAGCTTTTATATAATAATGAGTGAATTTTCGTAATTTTATATGTCTCCCTCCCCTTCGTACATTTATATATATTATGGATATATATACATATGTTATGGCTTGGAGATGTACTGCATAGAGCAGCTGGATTAGATGATGTTAATGAGATCAAGAAATAAGTTTTGATCTTGAGTACCCATTTGAGAAGGAGTTCCCCTGAGTTTTGGTTGTAGCACATGGATATGGGTAGTAAAGGGTCCAGATCGGACCACAACTCAAGATACCAAGAAAACCAAAGAGAAAAAGTGCAAGGAACTAAACTTTGGGACACTTAAACAAGCTCAAGCTCAAAAACTTATTTCTTGATGACACTTTCATCGCATTATTCTTTGATTTTGCCATTAAAACTATATCCAGCTAACAAAAAAACTCTTCCTTCAACTTACGAAGCTTTGCTTCTTTTTCTTTGGTTTTTATTAGCTGTGTTAAATTTTTTTTTTTGGGTTACAGAGAAGCTTAGTGCTTGATATTACAGGCCGAGAACAAAGAACAGAGAAAGAGAAGAATGGGCGGCGGGAACGCGGCAACAAATCTCTCAAAGGCCAAAGTCTATACGCATTGCTGTTGGTGCTAGAAAGAAATGGGGAGAAGAGAATGAAATGTTAGTGTGTCTTGGACGATTTTGTTGTGGTAGGGGATTATTTAAAGGACAACAATATATGTCACAACTTGCGACATGCACAATATATCGCAAGTTGCGACAAATTACAACCTAGATCTCTAGAAAATTACTACCTAAGTCCCTATATTTTACTAAAATTTTTTTCATTTCCATTTCTGCCCCCAATATAAGGGGCTAACTATTTGAGTGGGGGTCATTTTTGTAACACCCTATACACTTAGTATTGATACATGTCATGTTATCTCATACACATTATTAATCATCCTTAAGTCACATGTAATTATTATACACACGTTTATACTTATCCGTACACGCATACGAATATTTTACATTAACTA
>CATIWM010001734.1:0-16229 GCA_949671775.1 Mallotus repandus | reverse complement strand
AATAGTTGAAACTCATAAACACAACATGTTGAATGTTACTCTATTATGATTTGAGAGAACCTACTTATCATACCTTCAGTTTTTCATTTACCTTCTCAGGATTGTCCACTTCAGTAGCTAATTCTGATGAAGCCATTGATGCCACAGACAGATGGCCTACATAGTCCTCGAATAATTCGCTTCCGAATAGAAGAGCAAAGACTGTTGTAGGATCAAGCATGGTTTCCCTGAGAAATATCCAATCCAATAGAACATCAAGATTATTTGTGGAGAACAACAAAAACTGATAAATCTCTTAGGGCCATGATCTATGTATACATTGACTAAGCACCTAGAAATACATATTCATGATTTGTTAAATCTTTGAAACAGGACTTAACAGGATGATAGTGATCATATAACTTAACTTCAAATTTAATACAAATCAAGAAAATGAAAGAAAACTTGCCTTGATATGCAATATTTTCCATTTCGATCATATGCATCTCTTTGCACTGGATCACTCAAGACTTGATAAGCTTCACCTAAAACCTGTCAAAAAAAAATTTCTCATTATTCAAGTAAATTCCTTCGTTAGCAGGGGAAGAAATAGTAGCCATAAATAAGGATCAGTGAAATTTGCCTGAAATCTTTCTGCAGCCTGAGTATCATTTGGATTTTTATCTGGATGAACTTGTCTTGCCTGGAAAGTATAGCGTTTCTTCATTTCATATCTTGGATATTGAAAACTAGTCATAATTTACATAATTAAACATGTGTAATTACAACCAGCATCTTTTTGTTCAAGTGGCAAGAAGTTTGAATTTTTTTGAATAAGGTCTCGAGTTAGACCCTTGTATATGGGAAAAAAATAAATGTTGGGAGAATTCTATCCATATTATTGGTCCATCAAACTCGATTTGGATTAGTTTGGAGCCTTTATGGCTACTGAATATGGGAGTTAATTACCAAAATAAAATCTATAATTACATTTGACACTCAATTGAGAGCCAAACGAACAAAAAGGGTGGTAACAATAGTATCTTTACTCAGTTAATTAACAATTGAAATCAAATAAACAACAAGAACAGACATTATATATAAAGATAGACCACAGACCAGAATCAAGAATCAAACAGAATACAGAAAGTGATCAAAACCTTAAGATAATAAGCTTTACGAATCTCCTCTTCAGAAGCAAAAGGATTGACACCAAGAACATCATAATACTCAGTCTCCTTAACCATTCTTGAATTTCTTCTTGAAATTTTGATGACAAGTTTCTATCTTCAAGAAAAGCTAGCTAGCTACCTAGCTAGAGTGCATGCATTCATTCTTGAAATTTACATGTGAAAAGATTATGATCTAAGAAAAAGAGAAAAAAAGATGGAACTAAAGTGAGTATATGAGAAAGATATGGCCATATAATTTTCTTTTTTCCTTTTTTTGGGTTCTGTTGGAGACCCACTTGGTAGAGCTGCCTTTCCAGTTCTTCAGAGCAATAAACAAATAGGTCAGTGTTCTTCTTTTAGCGGGAGCTCAGCTAAGCAGTATTTTAACTGTCACAAAGGTGGCGCTTATGATGTTGGTGTCATGGTGCGAGTGTTCTCTTCCTGAAGTGCTTTTCAAGTAATCACTTATCAGAATAGCTGTCTGTGGGTGGTTTTTTTGTTCTTTTTTATTTGTTAGGGTGGGATCATGCATCTATATGTGGTCCTTGGTGGGCTGAATTTTTTTTTTTTTTTTTTTTCCATCAGTTTGGGCATTTTAACAAGGGGCCCTTGGTGGGGCTATTCCACAATTTTTAGTTCCATTTAGTACCTCAGCTTTTTTTTTTTTTATAATAATACACACGGATAAAAATAGAATATTAATTTAAATTATAACTTGTTAGTTTGTGTTCCTTTTTTTTTTCATTGTAATGTTTGGACCGCTCTCACTGTAATTCTACCTATAGAAAAAAAAAATTATAAGGCAACTTATTAATAATTTCAATCAAGAAAATTAAATTAGTAAAGAGAAGAATAAAAACTGTCATATATTTCAGGAGTTAGATTAATTGCCAACAAACAAGAAAGAATTATTTCAAACTAATTTGATGGAATTGGACTAAGAAAGTAGTTTAAGTTTGTTATCCATTAAGTTTCTAATTATATAGTTTGGTCCAATCACCTATAAGATAAATAAATAAAATGATCAACTTTAGATGATAATATTTAGAAAATTACTTTGATGCTCAAGTTAATATAGTGAAAATATGTGTGAATGTTATAAGATTGTACACATCATTTTTTTAATCTAAAATTTTTCAGAATTCACTATATCACACACTTATCTATTACAGGCATAAGATGTTGCAATCGTCCTTAAGAGAATTTATTTCTTATTTCATTCAATATAGGTAAAATTTATCTGTTCTTCGAAAAAACAATTCTGAATCAGTGAATTAAGATGTCCTTTTTGCATAATATAGTGATGAATATGAGGAATAAAGGGAAAGAGCTTTTTAGGCGGAGAGCAGAGGATGATGATGGAGGCATGTGCTATGTATCTAACATATCACCAAATGGCTCCACAAAAATGCAAAAGTAGTGAAATGTATGGGGAAAATAGGCGGCCGTCAAATGGCTGTGCTGTGGACAGGACCATTTCTACTGCGATTATTTATAGCATGCATAAAAGCAAGATCAGGGGATGGGGATGTGAGGCAAAAACAAAGGTCCTACCGGGAGTCGAACCCAGGTCGCTGGATTCAAAGTCCAGAGTGCTAACCACTACACCATAGAACCATTTGTTTGACATGTCATATTAATTCTACTCAACACAGTTGTATAAAAACAAAACATAAAGGAATAAAGAATGAACCGGAGTGAGGACTAATTCAAAAACTCACCATATTGATTACCAATTATACGTAATGTTTAGTTTTTATTTTTATTCAATTGAGAATGAGGGAGAAGTATGAAGTATAGCCCCCATAAAATTATTAAGGAATAAGGTTCGATTTGGCCCTCGAACTTTTCGTGAAAATTTAATTTGGTACAAAATGACCTTTTTTGATATTTCAGTCCAAAACTTACAATTATTGTATCATTTTAACAGTTGATAGAGCGTGTAATACACATCAATCAAAAGGTGCATCCACAGTTATAAAAAAAGAATTATAAATGTAATTAAAACTAAATAACTGATTAAAAATGGGAAAAGTTTTTACTCATCTTTCTCTTCTTTATTTTCAATTATTCACTTCATTATCCTAATTTTCTTTTTCTTCTTTTTGTTTTGGTTGAGTTTGCTGTTTCTAGAACTATAAACCATCTCATCTCTAGCATTCCGCCAACCACAAGAATCAATTTACCTCCTACTTTTATTTTTAGAATGCGGACGCCTCCCACCGACGGCCATTCCTGTCTCTAGAACTGGATTCTACTTCTAAATTCAGAAGCAGATTTGATTTGGGTGAAATTTTTTGTTTTGTGTTATGCATCTTAGTAACTAAAGGAACAATTTGGTTTTAACTGTTGATTTGGGTGAATTTTTTTTTTTGATTCTCCGTAACTGATTATTTTGGTGTTCCATTTTTTATGGAAAATTTCAGTGTTGTGGGGTACTTTCCATCTAGGCTTCTCACGCAACACCGATCCAGAGCCATGACATTGTTGTAGGACATATCGAAAGAAATGGCGGTGCTCAAGAGATGCAGTTGCCAACCAGAAGTACTGTGAGCGGCATATGAACAAAAGTCGCCATCGTCCAAGAAAGCATGTGGAAGGCCAATATGGTCGTTCTTCTCTGTCCTTCATGGCCACAAGTGCTTCCAAATCAATGTTGTTTATTTTGGGAGCCTGATTCATTTATTGTGAACAGGCATTCACGATTAGCAGCAGTAGGAGAAGGTCAGAATGTGCCTCCACCATAAAAGAGATCGACGCTCAAGGAAAATGCAGAGCAATAGTTGTTAATTTAGTTAATTGATTTATTTATTTAGATTAAAGATGGGGTTGCTACATTCAAGTGGATGTGTTTCAATATGCACACAAATTATTTGGAGGCTTGTCTTGTGTTTTGTTGGATATGATATGGTTTCTTAAGCTTAAGTGAATGCAGAGGTTGATTCTTTGTTAATATAGGATAATAGTGTTTCTCTATAAAAAAAAAAGGATAATAGTGTTAGATATGATATTGTTTATGTATCATTTCTGAACTTAGAAAATTAGTAGAGTTATGTATCGCAAAACTACAACTACTAAGGGCGTTGGTCATGGATTTTATCAGGTTGACTCAGTTGAAGAGGAAGAGCTGCTCATCTCTAGGTATCAACAACAACAAGAACAGAAGTCACAATTGCTTTTAGATTATGAAGTGTTTGATGATCAAAGGTTTAATATCTTTTTCCCATCACTTCAAACATGTTTACAAGAAATAGCAAAGCTTGATGATGAACTCCCAAGTGGAAATCAGCATGTAGTTTCTGAATTGAAGACAAAAAATGAAAATGCAAATATGAATGTTTTTTCTCTTGCCTCGCTAGAGTTGCTAAAGAAATATAATAGTTTGGAAAAAGGTGGCAGTGGTGGGGAATTTCGAAAATGAGAGGCAAAAATTCCCAAATCTTATTATGTTGCCTCCCCTCTTTAAAGAGCTCACTAAAATTCCATCAATCACAAAGAAGGCTGATAGAGAAGGAGAAAGACCATTGGAAATGAGTGTCAAAAAACGGGATAAAAATGGTTTCAGTGGAAAGCAGGATTAGGGAAATAGTAAATTTATGGCATCGTGTATATTTTACGCTTATTCTGACCCTGTGGTGGATGAAGGGAATGGAGCTTTGTATCTTCACCTGAAAATAAAAAGGTAAGTATTTGTATCTTCTTCATCACAAAAGCCGCATCATTTTTTGTTAGGTGGTGGCAATGGCTGTTGGTATTTTACAGGTGGTGGAATTAGTGGGTCTGCACTTATACAAGGAGGAAGACATCCACTATAGTGCAATGAGAGAACAATATTGTAGGCGACGGGGTTTAGCGCATGCCCAAGTGTTGGCAACCACGGCACTGTGTGGGCTCAGGGCTCACTAGGAAATACGAAATAGGTCTTAAGCCTAAACAGACATGGAGTCGCCACCCGGATAAAAGCCGGGACACACTTATACGGCAACTGGGTTCCACAGAGGTTTCCAGAAGCCGTCATCATAGAACGGGTTCAGAAACTGGGTATGGGCATTTGAATGCCCACCCGACCTTAGAGTCAGCCTCCGTTTGTATTTTGTGTTTTATTACCTTTAATTATTCAGTTGTTTCTTTATTAACATGCAAATTAAAATTGCTTTCAATCAATTGTCCAATTTTACATTAAGGTCCAAGTTTGCACATTAATCTCGTTTCATACATTTAAGTCCCAACAATCATAAAAAATAATAATTTACAACATTCATTCCAAATAAATGGGAAAAAAATTAAGGATTACAACATTTTGCTTCAAATGGGAGAGAAATAAATAGAAAATACACCAAAAATAAACCCTAATATACAGATAATATACAGAAAATAAACCAAAAATATAATGAAAATAAACCGTCACAAGACCCATCAAGAACTAATTAAGGGAATCAATTCCCTTTGAGTGGAAATTCACCCCAAGTTCCTACAATAGGCGAAAATAAACTTCCTAAAGGAAAAAAGAAATCCTACAAAAAGGAATTCATAAAGTTAATACATAGATTAAATTAAATACAAAAGGAAATGAACGAATACCTGAAGTCAATCCACTACATGGGTAGTAATCATGCATAATAACTCAAAAAGACATAAAAGACATAGGTTTCCAAAGAAATCATGCAAAAATTCATATAAAAAACAAGACAAAGTCGTGCAAAACCCTGTCTAATGGACGATCGCCTCTTGGCTCTCTGGTGGAGAGGCGATCGTCTCTTGGTAAGGAGGCGATCGTCTTTTGAGGAGACGATCGTCTGATCATTAGGCACAAACGACTCTCAAAACAACAAGCTTACCTCTACCTTAAGTAAACTATGTATACAGATACTCAAAACCTTAAACTGACCCTAACACTTTAACAGAACACGTTAAAACTTGGTAGCAAGAGTAATAAACACAAAAAAATATTGAACAATAAATTTTGTGTAAATCTATGAACCAAGATTGAAAGTATAGAGATTGTTACTAAAATATGAGCTTTTCAAAGTGATTTGCCGTCAGAGATTGGCTTTCAACGATGAACTTTACTTCAATGCAAGATACCCTTCCTTCTCCAAGAAAAATGATCTTTTGAAGCTTGAAATCCTCCTTTTGATTAAAAATGTCCCCCTTCTTCCCCAGAATACTCTTCTCTCCTCTTCTTTTTTTCTCTTTTTTTAGACCTGGTCCCAAAAAAATCTTCTCCCTTTTTTCTCTTCTCTGGTCTTTTTCTTTCTTGCTCTTAAGAACCTCCTTTTCCAAAAACTCCAGTCCTCCTCTTTCTACCCACTTTCTTTAGCCTATATCCTCTCTCTCCCCTTCCTTTCTCTTTCCCCCAAGTTGACAAGACTCTCTCTTTTTGGTTTCTCCCCATGCCCACAACTTTTTCTTCTTCTCTCTAAAAAATCAACATTTACGTGCAAAATTCAGAGAAGTAAGGTGGTGGGCCATATCCACTTACTGTTGTCATTGACACGCTGCATTTAATGCAACAGCGAGTGGGCGCCTGAAGAGGCGATCGCCTCCTCGTGGGGACGATCGCCTGTTGACCCTCCTAGGCAGGAAGCAATCGCCTGTTGCTGAAGAGGCGATCGCTTCTTCAACCCTCAGGCTAGGGCTTGAATGTTGGATCATGAGCTTAGACTTGAGCCTGGTCGTTGGGCCCAACTTTTTTAAGAGGAATTTAGGTTTCCTTGCATTCAAAATCTGTACTTTCTCATCATCGGGCTCTCATTGCGGTCCCAAACCGAGAGTGTCTACAAATATCTTTGAGAAAAAGAGAAGGGCTCTTTACAGTGAGGAACAATAATTTTTTTTAAGAAAGAACAAAAAATTAGAAAATAGAGAAATATAAATTACATATAATCATATATTATTTTATTATTTTTAATCTACACGTGTTGTACAAAGTCAATAGAGAGATAGAATGTGGGTTTAAATGACCCATTTTGGGCAAATACTGGCCTGAAATGTCAAACAAGGTCAATTTGGACCAAATTGAACTTTCGTAAAAAGTTCGAAGGCCAAATCGAACCTTATTCCAATTATTAATTTGATCTGATCGAGCGAACCAACGGTACAAGAGATGAAAATTCTCAGCTAAAATTGGCATTATAATTCATACAACTTGGGTTGTCCGTGGTTACGACTACTTTGATTTTACACTTGTTTTTGATGCACAAGGAGCATAAAAAATATGGGTTCTTCACAATCAACTCTCCATGTCACATGGGCTGAGTTTAATACTAGATCTCTGCAAATAGTAATCTCTTGGAACAGATTGAGCAAGAGACTACATGACAGGAATTGTCAACTAAATAACACAGGATAAGACCAATATTTCACCTCGAGGTAAAATGACAAGAAGAAGCAAACCACAAATGATTCATAGATCAGAACTAACTTGTCGAAAATTCAGTTGTAAGCCTGCAGCGCTGATCAACTATTAACAGTATATCGAAAGAGTCGGCTAAGGATTTGAGGAAAATAAAAAATTAATGGAAAGTTCTTCCATCTCTGATTAGGATGCTACTTGATGGTTCTGCAAAATAAAAACAAAAATAAATTACAATGTGTTTTACTTTAAAATAAAATAAGTATGTATTACTTTGATAAATCATAACCTTGATGTTTGCCAATCATGAATTGTCAAATCGGACTACGACACAAGTAATGTTATCGGAGCTCCCCCGTGCGTAAGCTTCTTGTATTAGGCTTCTTGATGCTGCTTCTGCATCTTTTATATCCTGCACTAGAGCAACTGCATCCTGGAAGCAGAAATACTAGCATGTTACATGCATGTGGCAAATTATTTCCAGAAATGAGGTGTGATACTTCCTAACTAATAAAAAAAAAATACATGTTGAATACAGAGTTACACATCCAACTGCCTGAAATTTCATAAGTGCTGCCTGAACTTATGATTTCATAAATGATAATAAATCTTAGTAACAACTAACAAGTGGTTGTTCAGGGACAAAAAAAAAAAACACCATTTGATTCACAGTAGGCATGTGAACAGCACAATACATAACCCTATAGAATACAAGAAAAGCTATACTACGTTTCAACTTATATTTAACATCATACCACTAATTTGGAATATTAAAACATTAAATGATTTTTCTTACTAATTCCTGATATTTGGAAGGAGCAGAAACACTGACCTGATTTGATAAGACATTCCAAAGCCCGTCACTTGCAATAATAAAAAAATCCACACCATCAAGTTCTTCTTCCTAATCATTGGAAGGAAAAAATAATGACTAAAAAGGTAATAAACACAGGTATACAGACAGTGACAGCATAAAATGATGATGAAGTAAAGTTAAGCAAGACAGCCCCAATTTCTGTAAACGACAAAAATGGTGAACAGCATTGGATGGTAAGCTATCTACTTGTTGCAGTTAAAACTGTTAACAACTATAAGATTGTCTGAAACAAACTAAATTGTTATAGCTTTGTTCTTTTTTCCCTCAATACATGCATGCATAGAAGTTCATTTTATTCCCCCCCCCTACCCATATACAATATGACCATGATACCAATACACATGAATATTTGGCATATTTGTAGTTTCTAAGAACCTCATCATAATTTAAAATTTTCATATTCACATCAAGAATTTGCACAATGACTTGATCCACGGAACGACCCAAAATTGCTTGTGTTGTTTTCGGCTATCAAAAGTGAAGGCCCATAGTGCCATAGATTACCTGAATTTCTGGTTCAGCAACAACATATGGCTTAAGTAATTTGTCCCCAAATGCCCGGGAGACAGCAAGAACACCACCAACCCGCCACGTTCCTAGCAATTTAGCAGCATGTTAGATACATTTATTCTGAAACTTACTAAATAAGCATGTCATCAAATTCAATATCATACTAGAGAATCCAAAAAATAAAATAAAAATACTTTCCCATAATAGAAAGCTTACATAACAAAGAATTGTTTCAGAATCATACTTATCAAGAATCAACATGATGATTTTCTTGGATGCAGACAACTAGCACATGAAAATCACAAAATCTCATTTTATTACACATAAAATCATGCTATGCTTGATTTTTAGATTGCAACATTTACATCAGACAATCCACCATCAGTACAAAATGCCCTAAGAGAAAGCAGCTACAAAACCTCTTCCAGTGGAAATAGGAACAACTCAGAAATATTGAACCAAAGAAGTATGTTTAGTAACACAAACAATTCAAGTATATGAAGAATTATTCAGCTGCTCAGAAATTTAATTCCAATTATCCCACTTAAAACCATAACCACACACTCAACAGCAAAGTTACATATCTTGAGTTGCATAGTGGCAAACTTATGGTGAGTAATAATATTACTTTCATTCTGCGTGAGAATCAAACAAATATGAAATGGGAATAGTAAATAGACACATATAAGCCCAAGAACATCAAATTTCACCTGCCCATATGATGAAGCCTCCAGCCTGTTCAATTCTTTGACGCTCATCAGATCTATCAGGTTTGTGGTCAATGGACAATGGGATAGCTACAAATAAAATATAACAACAGTCATAATCAATCAAATAAGTTTCTCTCCAGTCACAACCCAGTAGAAAAAAACTTGAGGAGATCCATCAGGTCTCAAGTTCAAATCCTGCTGGTTGGGGTGGAAGGTTTGTGGGAAGAGGACAGCTACCCTCATCGTGCAACTCTTGCAAAATATTCCAATGTAAAACAGAACAGATAAAAATAAAAATACAATTAGTTACTTTGATTGAAATTCCATCAATTTTAAATGCTAATCAATAGAAAATGAGCCTTCACTTTTTTTACCTATGAGGAAATCATATAAGCATCATGTTTGTTATCAACTAATGTTCGCTCAAATGTGAATCATAGGTTTTAAGTAGCTCTCTTCTTGAAATATCACCATAATCCATTTTCATTTAGAATTTATTACTCTGTAAGATCACCTAGATAACATGTGCACTCTAAGTCACACCCTTGACCAGGATAAAAAAAAAAAGCCAACCTGAACCATCTCTACTAGCAACCACTCTAGAATCTCCAACATTTGCAACAAGAAGCCGGTCCCCCAAGAGAACAGCAGTTGATGCAGTTGACCCAGCATCTTTTTGATTGCCATTTTCTTCATTGAGGTAGTCCGCATCTGTTTGTCTAAACACTTCAACTGCAATCAAAATAAAATATCTGTTCTTATAAAAAAATAGAAATGGAAAGACATTCCATATACAAACTGATGCAAACACTATATCACTTTCATACCGATAGCAGTCTTTGTGTCTTTGATAAAATCTGGATGGCTACTTAAATTCCTGAAGAGGTTGTTTTTAAGATATTCGGCAGTTCTGGCACCTCCATGACCTAAAATGACATTTAAAGAAAAGAAGAACATGGTAAATGCTAAGCTCCCTGCCCCTCCCAAATTTAATACAGAACTTCAACAGAAAGAAAACAGTAAATATTGTGAAATATGCAGCCTCTCCCTTTCCACAAAGAGTGTTCCCCTAAGAGAAGCCCAGCTACCATTGAATATCATCAAATTGATTGACAGCTCAAATACGTCGTGCCGTATACTCTCTTATGAAGGTAGAGGAAATATTAGGAAAAAGGAATTGAGGAGACATTAAAAAGAGTCCTCAACTTATTATTTTAATGTAATAAGAAGTGAAATAAACATTGCCAATGTAACACTATATTTAGAGGCCATACCATCAAAAACACCAAAGAAAGCAACCATCTGACCATCAACTTCAGATATCCTTGTTTCGTAAAAATCCTCCATGGAAGCCCTTTTTCCTTTAAAACTCGAATATCCATAGCTGAATTTTGCATTTCGGCTTCCCGAAAGAAAGCTAAAAGAAGAAGAAAAAAATAATAATGTAACTTGCACCGACTTCTAGATTTGTGATAAACTCCAAGGTACACTCCTTTTGACTTTTACAACGTTAAGTCATGACATGAAACTTGAGATATCATTATTTTCCGGCCTTTCAAATGAAAAACCTTAAATTCTGCTGTTCCTCCTGATATGGGCACCAAACAGGCCATGTTATTTGAAGTATAAGCAAAAGTGTTGGATGACTAAATCCAGTATCTAGCTTTCAAATATGATCAGTAATATCATAAAAAACTACTTAAAACTACGAGCCAGATTCAAATCCGGCAACATTCAGAAGTTAATATGCATCTATAGAAAGATTAGATTGGAGATATACAAATTGAACCTGGGTTCAGACCATCAACAACAGGCCAAAAGAAAAGGCAGTTTTGCCACATGGAAATTTTCCTAAGTTGGATTTTGAACGATTAAGAATTTCTTACATCCAAGTAGAGAATTAGAGTTTACAAGGAACCTTACATAACACAACTAATACTTACCGTGCAATTAGCTGTCACTAAGTCTCAAAATATCTACTATGTAATACTTTTGGACTGAGCTAATGTAGCTCAAAATATTTTGCTTACTGAAAGCAATGTTTATGGTTCCTATGTAACTGCATGATAACAAAACCATAAATCTAATTCTATTGTTCCTGACTGTAGCCAAACGCTGACAAAAAACTCCAAACACCCAAAGTCCCAAATCTCAATTTCAAATCCATTTCCATTAATATGATCACGGCATGTGGCCTGAAACCTATCTCATAAGAAATAAACCCATTTAAAAATCATCAACGAACACTCAGGCAAACCCACAAAATCAAAACTTTGGCCTACTGATTTCCAGTAAGCAATAATTGTTTCAGCAAGGCAGAAAGCTAACTATGTGCAAATCAATCAAAAAGATTAAACAGATACAAGAATGAATTCGAATCATCAAATTTGAAATGCATTAACAAAGATAATTATACAAAAAAAAGTCAAACAAAAAGAGAGAGACCATTAAGAGCAGTAATTGATAATGAAGAAAAAAATATAAATATCTATAAAAGGAACCTGATGCCGCCGCCGCTAAAAAGAGCATCGGGATCCCTATTTGATATCATAACGTCAGAAGGTACCGAAAATGATTCAGTTTGAGGGAGAAGTGGCGGTTCGGCTGATGATTCGACCGGCGGTGGTGAGGGTACTGATGGAGGCGTCGGTGGTGGAGTTTGATAGACCTCAGCATCGGCATCCCCAGCAGGGGAGGCGGAAGCGAGGGAAGGGGGAGAGGCGGAGTCCGTCAGGTTGACGAATTTGGATTCAATCGGATAATAATTATAATAATTATAAACAAGAAAAAAATTGTGTGCGAGAGAGGGAATCAGTAGTGGATAATAAGGACAAGAAATGCTGCTGCTGCTGCTTCTTCTTCTTCTTCTTCTACTTCTACTTCTTCTTGTCGCGTTTGCTGCTATTGCTGTCGTACGTATATTTGTTTTCAAGTGGTAACTACATTTTTCTTTAATTATTATTACTTTTTTTTTCCACTTTTCATTTTTAACCTTTTTCACACATAACTTTTTTAACAGTCCCATTTTTTTTCAAGTGAATAAATTAGGGTGTAATGGAATTTAACAGTTCGTGATTCGTTCGGAACTAGATTTAAAAAAAAATCGTTTGAATATTCAAGCTGAAGTTAAATTCTATTTTAAGGCTCGTAAGCTAAATAAGTCAAACTTGAATTTTCTTAAGTTCGGCTAGTTAAAACTCGCGAATAGGCTTGTTCACCAGTTCGTGAGCTAACTCGCAAATAAACTCGTTTACAGACTTATAAATAGGCTCATTATATTAGGTGATAGTATTAAATATGTATAATTTAATTTAAATATTAATATTTAATAAATATCATTTAATTTAGTAAGTTAATATTACATAATACTAGTTTTATATTAAGCAAAGACAATACTAATTAAATTAGTAGTAATTAATATAAAATATTACATGTGATAATATTATGTATTCATGATAATGTTATATAATTTTTTGTGTGCAAATTAACATTAATATTATAATAAGTAAATATTATATAATACTAATTAAATATTAAGTAAATATTGAATTTATTCAATAAATAAAAAATTAAGTAGTATTTGTATTTTAAAGTAATATATAAGTATTAATATTAAATAATGAAAATTTAAAGTAATAGATAAATATAATATGAATTATAAATTATAATTTAATTTGTATTATACTATTGCAAAACTATATATTTTAAGTTAAAACTTCGTATTTTTAAATTTTGATGTAAATATAAACAACTTTCTTAACTTAATTCTCTAACAAATAATAAATAAGATAACACTTTATTTCTTTATTATAATTAACTTTAAATAAAATAAGATAACATCTTAACAATAAATAATAAATTTTCAATATAAATATAATTTTAAATAATATTCGTATATTAAATCAAAACTACGTAATTTTAATGTTATAAGTAATTTCAATGTTATAAAAATACATAATTTGATGTTATAAAATAATGTAATCTCTAATTACAAAAATACGTTATTGAGCTGGTATGATTCGCAAGGTCGACTCGGACTCGTTGAGCTAGTAAAAAATGAATCCAAATCTAGTTTGAGCCAGACTTTTAAAAATTCGAGCTCGACTCGAATTCGTTAATTTTTAAATAATTCAAGCTTGAATTTTTAAAAATTCGGCTCGATTCGACTCGGTTACACCCCTATAAACAAGGGTATGCATTAGTTGATTTGGTTCAAATAGGCGGAATCGAAAATTGAAAAGACATAATTAAAAATTGAACCTGATCAAACCAAAAAATAAAAGAAATTAATGGTTCGAATTTCCGAAGAAAATTTGAAATTCAATTTGGCAATTTGGGTTTCGCCATTGTGGACTGTACGAAAAAAAACTGAAATCTAAATTATGCCCAAAAAAATAACCAAAATAGGAATTTTTCAAAATAATAAAAAATAAAAAAATTTTAAAAATATGATTAACTTTTTTCATTTAAAAATATAGTGTTTGACAATAATTAAAAATATGGTGGTTATTTTATGCACCATAAAGCAACCAAAACAATCATAAAAACAATTAAAACAATCAAATAAAATAATAAATAAAACATTACATTTTTTTTAGTCAATTAAGTAAAAACAGAAATAAAACAACAGAAAATAATCAAAATAATATCACAACACACACTCACCAAATCAACTAAGGGGGCATTTGGTTTAGCTTATTAGGGTAGCTGATAGAGGTTTTTCCTCAATCAACTATAATTTAGGTGTTTGGTAAAACACTAAAATCAACAATTGATAGCTGATTTTATACAAAATAGCTGCTGATTTGAAAAGTTTTATTTTAGAGTTTTTTCCAATCAGCTGATAGCTAATTTGTATTTATTTTTTATTTAGACTATTTTATCCTTATTAAAAAAAAACTAATAACAAATAACTTCATTTAAATTAAAATTAAATATATATAATTAATTTTTTATAGTTAATAATTAAATAAATATTATTGTAAATTATAATTCAATAATTATAATATTTATACCTATAATTATTTTAAAAAACTATACAATGATATTTATATTTTAAGTTTATTTTTAAATAATTTATATTTATTTAATAATATATAAATTAAAGACAAATAAATTATTATTTATTGATATATATATTTTTAAATAATTTGCATAACTAAAAAATATTATAAAAAGTATATGAAATTATATTTATAAATAAATTATACCCCTAATGGTCACTTCACATACAAATAACAACAACTAATAAAATTTTATCAAACACTTCATATTTATCAGCTATCCGCTATCAGCTATCCGCTATCAGCTATCACCTACTATAAACAGCTAAACCAAACTGGCCCTAAAACTCATAAATGGACAAAAGTCTATTAATATCCGTAGTATAAAAAAAATTCGAATACAAAATAAGAAAAGAAATAGAATTCAAAAATCACTCAAGTGCGAATAACAAAAAAAATATGACACTCACTCATTAAATTAAAAAAATTATAAATTAACAAAAATCTATCAACATCCATAACACCAAAAACACAAATAAAAATAAAATAAAAAAAATTAGTTTGCTTTCGGTCAAAAATTGCACACCCCTATTATTATTATGGAGAGTTAATGAACTCTCATTAATTTAATTTGACTCGAACAAGATTACAATAGCGGAAAAAGTTTTCAGACAACTAATTTAATACAATTACATATATCATGGCTCCAACCCAAAATATCGCATACCCAGTTAATTTTAACGGTTATTAATTGAGTATCGTATTTTTCACTTGTCCTCATCAAGTGTACAATAAAAATTATGAAAAAAAATATTATAGAAAGTCTTATAATAAAAATTATACAAAAATTAATAAAAATAGTCTTATATTGAAAGTTTTATATTATTCCACTTTGATCTAACTTTTAAAATAAAATTTACATGTGTAAGGCTTGTAGTCAAGCATAAGGGTATAATTGAGTCAAGTCAAATTGAACTTTGGATAGTTCGGACTTAGTTCGTTTATAATCGAATCGAACTTGTTATAACACTTGGTGTTCACGAGTTGTTTGCAAGTTTAAACGAGTCTAAACAAACTTAAAAATTTTAAAAAATGTAAACTATAAATTAAAATTATACATTAAAAATTATAAAAATTATTTACTAAATAAATTATAATATATTTAATAAAAATTATAATTTTATTCTAATAATATATTTTTTAAAAATATTTTTACAATAAAAATTTATATATCATATATCTAAAATTAAATTATTAAACATAAAAATTACAAGTTAACTCGCAAGCTTATATTCGAACTTGTCCACGAGTTTCATGGCTCGTTTAAATTTTTTTAGTTTTGTTAATATTTAATAATTTTAGTCAATCTTAATATAAAATTTCTAATAATATGTTTTTTAAAATATTTTTACAATAAGAATTTATATATTATATATCTAAAATTAAATTATTAAACATAAAAATTACAAATTGACTCGTAAGCTTATATTCGAACTTGTTCTTGAGCTTCATGGCTCATTTAAATTTTTTTAGTTTAGTTAATATTCAATAATTTTAGCCAAATCTTAATATAAAAATTCTAATAAATTATTTTAATTTAGCCAAGTTAATCAATTTTAATAA
>CATIWM010001658.1:0-29777 GCA_949671775.1 Mallotus repandus | reverse complement strand
TTAATAAACATATATAATTCAAATCTTACAATTAAATTAACATTTATTGCAAATAATCATTTAAATTACTTAAATACATTATAAAATTAGCAAATAACTCATTTAGGCTTAAAATAATAAATAATCTTATTATTTATATATTTTTCCGAAAATTACTAATAATTAACTAAAAATAGAAAATAATTCATAAAATTTATTTTTATACTATTTATTACTCAAATACTGTCTAAAACATATTAATTAACAATAATTTCAACTAAAATATAAAATTCACTAATTTTTTCAAAAATTTATTTTTCACATAAACTTTCAAAAATTTATAATAAAAATTCTATACGTAATTTTAATAAACTTTCTCCACAAAAATTGTTCAAAATAATTAGTATAATTTATTAAAAATATATTCATCTCGAGCCCGGAACGGTACCAGAACAGTAACTCCGAGCACCGGAATAGTGCAAATTCTAAAATAATTTCAGAAAAATAAATAAAAATTATCAATAGATAGCTCATAACCTCAACATCAATTAATCCTAAAGCACCTATACCTAATAAAATCATATTCAAGCTTAAACCAACAATTTAACCTAAAAACATATAATTAAAAAATTCAAATTTGAGGCTGTTACCTAAGTTAATTCCTTAAATAAATTAAGGAATTGAGTAGCCCAGAGGATGAGGAAGAGAAAGAGCTCAAGTTTGCCGGCTGGGGACACCGGCGAAGAGAGGAGAATCCGGCCAAACCAAGAAGAAACCGGCGGAGAAAGGAAGAGAAGGCGGTGGCTGGCTAGACGGCAATGAGGCGTGATGTGGTGGCGACGGCGACGGCTGGCGAGGCACAGTGGCAGTGGCTGGTTCAGCTCCGGCTGAGAGGAAGAAGAAAGAAAGAAAAAAAAGAAGAAGAAAGAAGATGAAGAAGAGAAAGGCAGAAAAAAAAATTTATTTTGCCATTTTTTTAAATAATAATAATAATAATAATAATACTAATATAAAAAAATCAAATTAACTCTCTCAACCTTAAAAAATATACATAATAAAAGATAAAATAATAATTAGCTAACAATTTATTTAAAATAAAATTAACACACTTTTATAAATAATAATTAAAATAATCTTCAACACCAATTATTCAAATTTAATTTCACAAAATAATAATCTTAATATTAATAAAATATTTATTAACACTACAGTCTTAAAATATATTTTATAATTTTAAAAATAAATCGGGTGTTTACATTTTTAATCACCCACAATCTTATTCACAAGATTGAGTATATACAAGAGTTTAAGGCTCACTCTTACAACCTTCCTTTAGCTCAAATAAAAAAACCTCTAATGCATTATGAGATTTATGGGTATAATGAGAAATCTGATATTGAATTTTTCCTCTCCTCTCTTTTTTGGAATTTACAATGATAAAAAAAAAAAAAAATACACCAATACAATAAAACTAGTTCATCACAAGAAGTTTAAATGACAATAAATATAATATTGAAAAGAATAGGGCTCAAACTTGCCGACTCTTCTCTCTTTCCCTTATCGTGTTGAAAATTGACAATTTCTATTATTTTTTTAAAAAAAAAACGAGTAACAATCTTTACAGTGTCCGGAGCCGGAACAACCCAAATTTTAAACAGGACCCGTTTTGTGCCAATAATATGTATTTAAGAGGTGAAATTAACATACACGTAATCGTAGCTAAATCAAATCTCAGAGCAAGCAAAACAGTACCGTAGATGGGACTTTTGAGTGGGCCATATCAGTCTGAAAACTTGATACGATGACATATGTCACCCTTTACTGACCTGTTTGGATGCCCTAAAATTCCCCTCTCCAAAAAACATGGCGAGTTGCACCCGGATCGTCTCTTTCTTTTTTTTTTTTTTAACAATAATCGTCTCTTTTTTTATATGCATCACTCTGTAATATTTTTCTCCTGTACTCTTCACTAAGTAGCATCTATTTTTTTTTTCATAATCTTTTTTGTGTAAATTGAAAATGGTGGGATAAACGAATTTGTGATGATGTATGCTACATATAATTTGTTCAAGTTATAAACTTCAAGTAAAAAAGGATAATGAGACTTATATTAAATGGTTTAGGTTAAAAAATCTAGAAATTAGTATGGACATACTAAAGATTTTACGTCCTTATTCCTCCAACGCTACTAGAACTTTATATATATATATATATATATAAAATACTAAGCTTATGTTTAGTTTAATTCTATAAAAAATTCATTTTATTTCTAAATATAATTCATTTCAAATGAATTTAATATTATGTTATATTACGATTGGTATAAATCTATAATTCAAGTTAATTTTAATTTTCATCAAAACAGCCTTCTAGATAGATTATGTTTTTTTTTTTCTACTTTTTTTAAAATTTTATATTACATCATTAAAGTGTGATTATTTAAAATTCAAATTAATATTTTAATTTCTTTTTAAATATTTATTTTTAATTTATCTCAGGTATTGAATATTTATTTTTAATTAACATGAATGTTGTTTTATTTTTATTACAAGGAAAACAAAATAAAATAAGACATTTATACCACTTATATTATACTGCCAAATTTTTATAAAAATTCAAATTTTGATTCATAAATATATAATTTTAATACGATAAATATGAATTGAAATTTATCTATTTTAGAAAAAAAATGAACTATATTAGGATTATTTATTTACTTCATGAAACGTGTGGTTCATAATGCGTGAATGCAACATTACCAGTATATATGCGACAGACTAAATAAAATAAAAATAATATATGCAAAATATTACATTAAATAACTACAAAATAATTGAATTGAAATTCTTACGACTCCTTCCGTAGAAACAGAATTTTCTTACAAGAATCACAAAGAAAACCAGGGGAACCTGGACATTCATCATTTCTGAGAAATTAACTATATTGGGACATCTTGATTCTGTACATACGTGAAACAACCGTAACGAGTTGAAGCTTACTGCATGTGAAAGACAACGTCATTCTTCTGAAGATTGTGAGTTGTGCAATTACAGAGAACTATAATTTTTTTCAAAATAAAAATGATGAGGTTATTTTAGAAATATAGTCTTAAAAATTGTGAAATTCATTTACAAATTTCAACCATTTTATTAAAATTTCATCTAGTTATAACGAATTCCACAAATTTAAAAACATAGAATTGCAAATGAATTTTATAACTTATTCATTTAAACCAAACATATATTATTTAGAATTTTAAATGAATTTCACAAAATTTTGTAAAATTCATTTATACTAAACACGTTGTAATGTAATAATAACAATATTATTATTAATTTGATAGTAAGATATTGTTGTTATTGTTATAATAATTTTATTATTAAGAGCTAATTAATTGTAATTGTATTAAAGTTGTTGTGTTCCACAAAAAAGAACCTGAAAAAAAAAAGTTCAAGTAAAAAATATGCTAACGTTATCTTCTAACTTAAGATGGGGTGGTGCCCAACTGAGCTACAATGCATTATGTTCTTGATAAGATGTAATGTGTTCACTATTAAGATCCAATTATGATCACAGATACTGTTAAAGAAAAAAATGATCACATATGTATTATAAACATTGATTCTCCTAATTTTTAGGGGGAGAGACGAAAGTACTTTAGCTACAAAACTGTCATACAATCCAATGAATGGTACTCATTGGACTAGGTATGTGACCTAGCTTCAACAACCAAGCTAGATTAATCCAAAATATGGGGCCAATTATTTTCGAAATGTTGAGCTGGTGACCACTCTTATTTAGTTAATTTACCATGTTGAGAAAACATAAATATACTAATATCTATCCCACCATGTTCTTGTTTACTGTATTTGATTGAAGTTTGGAAAAGCAGCTGTAAATCACTAATGATAAACAATTAGGTTTATAAAAGTTTAACAATAGTAATTATTAAATAATGAAATTGTTATCATTTCCATCTATTAAATTATCAAATAATATATCAAGAACGGTTAAAGTTAGATAACATACATTAAACTATTCTTGTTTAAATGATATTTTAGATTGAAATTGAGGTGCATGTGGTCACATTAAATTAATTGTTATGAGATTTTTATCGGTCTCTATGGTCATATTCGAATTAAATCAAATTAGTAAAAATTTAATAGACTATCAATACAAATAATTCAAGTAAAATTTATCAAATTAAATTAAATAATGATTTAATAATGAGAGGGTGCTCATTATTCTGATGAATGTGTCAAAAAAAAAAGCCATCGAATCCAATTATTGAACAAGTGGGTTAATTATAATTAGCATAAGAGATTAATGTAATGTCAGTATGAAACCGACCAATATGTGGGAACTTCTATACGGAAATGGACGGCCACCACTAAAATGACATTTAATTTCGAAGTTAGCTAGCAAGGTCCACTAGAATGATTTAATTAATTAATTAATTTATTTATTTTCCTTGTTTTTTCTGAGTATATTTTGCCTGCATTATTGGCTCCTCGTGTTAGGACTTTAGAGAAATTAATATAGAGGAGTAAAGCTAGGCAGTTGTAATCAAAGAAATTTACTTTTCATGACAATGACTCTCTGAAAATTGGACAAATAGTAAACATCTGTAATAGAGTCAAAGCATTTAATTAAGACCAGGTTGGATTTCTCAACTCTTTATTCTCTCATTTTCGAGGTTTAGCTATTTAAACTATTTGTTGAAAAAAATTATCTGTGGCATCATTGTATTGTATAGGGTATTAGTATTTCAATTCTTTAGGACACCCTTGACACACAATTTGTTCGACACATTCTTACCAATTATCACTTGCATACTTCCAAAAAAAAAAAAATACAAAGCGATCAGGCATATATCCATCTAAATGTATTACATAATTACATAATAAACATATAGAAGTTGGACCCATCTATACCTATGTAAAATATGTAAACTATAGTATATTTTACACAATAGTTCAACTGTTGAATTGTATTTATTGTTTATTTTCTTATTAAAATGTATATTTTATCTCTTGTTGATGAAATATAACTCATTTTTATTGAATTTTGCTATTTATTATTTTATTGAAATTTATATTTTCTCTCATATTATCAAAGTTTCCTACTTAATTTACTTTTTTACTTTTTTGTTCTTGTACATAGAATTGTAATTTTTTTTTTCACAATGAGAAAGGATAAGTGCTATTTTCTTCCTGTATTTTAGCCTATTACACTACTTCATTCCTGACATTTAAAAAAATATTTATTCATCTCTGCATTTGTAATTCGTGTATTATTTCATCTCTAATTAAATAATCCGTCTATTAGAGATGAAATAGTACACGGATTATAAATGTTAAGGATGAATAAATATTTTTTCAAATATCAAGAATGAAATAGTATATTAGGCAAAAATACTGAAGAAATAACAATTCTTCCCAATAAGAAATTAAAAAAGCGCGTGCTTGTTGATTTTGCAGGACTAAAATTTTAAATTTTCTTGGATCAAACAATTTATAAAGTTCAAAGTGTAATACACATATACAACATTTATCTATTGAATTTTTATATATTTCATGATTTTTAAATTTTTAGTACAAATGAAAAAAGAAAAAAAATTATGCATATATATATATATATAATATTTTTGGATTTTATTTCAGACTTATTACTATAGTAAGCTTCAGATCTTATTTTTCAAAGTTATTATCTTTTCAAATTTGATATTTTTTTTAATTTGTGCCAACAAAATTTCAATAAGAAATTTATAAATTTATTAAGGATAAAAAATAAAAAATTGGAAATATTTCAAAAATATAAGAAATAAACAACAACATTCTAACAAAAATGTCAATCATTGCATGGATACAATCTAAAGGTTGAGATGTATATACTAATTTTAATATATAAATAAAATTTCATGTGCTTAATTTTATGTTAAGAAAATTGACGCGAATTATGTGTAGAATCGAGAGTAATTGGAATAAAGCAAATTGAAACTAAAATAATTAAGATAAGAAAAATGAAGAAAAATATGAAACACACAAATTTTACATGAAAAATATAATATAAATTGAAAAAACCCCACGGATAAAACTAGAAAATTTTCATTATGAAAAATTATAGGAGTTACGAAATATTTTACACTATCACCCAATAAGAGTACAACACATAGAGATTGCTCTCTTACTCTCACCAACCCGCTCTCTCTATTTTCTCTCACTTGCACATCCCTCTTGGTTACTACAATTTTCTCACTCTATATTTTACCCATCATGCCTATTTACGGGTAATACATTTTTAAAAGCTAAGCAAAGCAAGTTGTCAAACCAACTTGCAAACAACTAAAATAAAATTGGTTTTGACAACCAACTTATAAATAATCTAAAAATAAGCTGACCATTTTTTTTTAATAAAGTAAGTCGATTAATATTTTTTTCTTTATGTATAAAATAATAAAATATATAAAAAAATATCTACACATTAATCGAGTTTGAATTCTTCTACTACTGATAATGATATTGTAAAATTTTATTAGAAAAACATATAATAAAGAGTTTGGAGAATTCTGGTGGAAATTTTGGACTGTTTGTTGATATTGTTTGTGGAAAAAAAATTGGGAAGGATGGAAGGAGAATTGACTTAAATTTTTGGATGAAAGGGACATAGTTTTTGTTTGCTTTGTGCCTGAAAATGAAAGTAGAGACTTTGTTCTTGGAAGGTAAGGGAAGAAAGTCTTGGTGTAAGAGTGTGAAAGGTGAGAGCCGCTAGCTGTTGGTGGTGTTTCGAGATCATACTGTAGCAGCTGCCATTGTTTTTGACCTTTCCACTGTTGGGGACCATGTTACCCAATAACATTCAACCTGTAATCCAGGCATAAAGTTTCCCATGCTGCAGTTTCTCTGGGTGAATTTGAAGTATCCATACAACAAGATGCGGTTCTTGTCAGACATTAGGTGGAAAACCATTAATCAGTCACATGAATTTTAATTTGTTTAAAATTGTATGATCTAAAAAATTTTAAAAATAAATGAAAAAAATTAATGATAATAATAATAATAATATATTAACTGAAAATATTCTTACTTCATTTATTAACACTTATTGGTTCAGATAATAAGGAGTTTGGATTAGATATTGAATTTGAATTTTTTTTTTTGCATATGATGCATCCAGCATTCGATATCCTGTAGAACCAAATTAATCTAAATTCAACCCAGATAAGATCTCAAAAACGACAAATGTCTCAATATAAGTATTTAATACTTCTGCCTACACTAGGTGTCAAATCCGACACCTACCTTAAGTAGTATGAGACCCCAACTATTTGACCCAGTACTCATAAATATATAAATATATTGAATTTGAATTTTATGTATGAAGAATTATTTGCTAGAAGATTTTCTTTTCCTTTTTTGGGTTTATTTGAGATGATAAATAATATGAAAATGGACATTAAATAAGCTGCCGACTTATTGATGTTGCTGCTCTTGTGGAAACTAACATAGATAATCTTTTTCTTTGAGGATCTATTTATTAAAAATAGGACTGAATACGGGACGAAAAAAATACTGAACTGAACTGAATTATTGAACCGAAAGATATTAAAATCGCACCGAACTAAATAATTTTAATTCTGAATGGAACCAAATCAAATTTTATGACTAATTTGGTATGGTACTGGAAATTTATAAAAAACCGAATAAAAAACAGTACCGAACCATACCAAAACTATACCGAATAAAAAAAAGTACCGAACCATACCAAAACTATACCGAATCAAAAAAAGAATATAGTACCAAATTTTAATTAAATAAGTAATTATAAAATTAATTATACACTTTTCATTATAATGTCAAGTAATATATTCTAACTAAGTAACATATGTATAATAATATATGATAAAAATTAATATGTTTTGTGTTAAAAATATAATAAATAAATTGTTAATAACATATTTTTATTAATTTCATTATCATTAATTATCATTACTACTGCTACTATTACTACTATTATTCAATTGATAAATAAAAATGTAAAATATTTATCATATTACAAGTTGAACTTAAAATATGAAAATAAAAAATTTAAATAATTTAACTAACAAATAAGAATGTACAATGTTTATTATAACACAATCTAAACTTAAAATATGAGAAATAAAAAAACTATTATTATTGTTAACAAGTAAAAATGTGTGATACCCATTACATTTCAAAAGTAAGAATATATGATTTCAAATTTTATAATTTATTAATTAAAATATATTTTTAGCGTTATATTTCATAATTTATTAATTATTATTTTTAGTAACTAACCTAATCTTATTGATATCATTTAAAATTAATGAATTAAATAATAGATAATCAAAATGATGTAATTTTATTCAAAATTATGTCATTTTCATTAAAGTAAATAGTGACCTTACCAATAAATAAAGTAAAAGTCATCTGAACAAACATATAACTACAATAATTAGTAGACATTTTTTATTTTTATGGTTTATATTGTATTTTTTAATAGTTTTTAACTATAACCATGTAAACATATAACTATAATTTTTTTTAATAGCTTATATTTTTTTTGTCAATAATGGTTTATACTGTATTAATTACAAAATTTAATATATTCTTATTTTTTGTAGTAATAAATATAAACTCAGTTAATTATATAAATTTGTATATAACATGAATCTCCATATCTCCGTTTTGAACCAAATCATATTGATCCATTCCGAAAGAACCAAAATACTATACCAAACCGTCCCAAACAATGGGATGGTACCGGTATGGAATTTTTTAAATTTAATACTGATATTAAAGATTTTATTTTTAAAATTTCTAAATTTTGATACGGTTCTGGAAATTTTAAACCTCCGAATACTCCCATACTGTGTACACTCCTAATTAAAAATAAGTGCAATTGTCAGTTAGGCTTATGTCTTGAGTATTAGAAGGGAATACTAGTTAGGTTATAAATGTTATTGTAATAAAGGTTGATGCCTTGTTGGATATTATCTCTATCTATCTACAAAAAAACTTTAAGCTAAAACGACTTGATTGACATGAATAGAGATTTTTTTTTTTTTTGAAAAATAAATGATGATATTTATATAGCTACATAACAGGTTCACAAATCGGAAGAGAAAAGAATTGGAGAACCAGAAATTTGATTAACCAACTGAGTCTCCTTACAGCAGGAATTACGGATCATGGACTGGCAAAGGGCCACAAGCTAACAAAGGGCATGTGCACATTTGTGAATACATTAGTGTCTGGGACCATATTGATTCAGACGAAGATCCTAAACTGGACCCATCATCGATCTTTTCTATTAGTCATGCTTGATAATCATTGTATCGCTAGCCACTCCTCTTCAGCTTTTCCCTTATTTTAAGGGTTACCAATGCTTATATATTTCTTCCATTGTCATCACTGCTTGGTTTTTAATTTATTATCACTGCCTAATTACTAGCCCACCTCCTTAAGATATTTTTCTTACAACCCATTTATTTTCATACCATTCCAAGCATTTATGTGATTGTTCAATACCCCATTCAATCTGAGATAACGCACCCTTTTGTAATAAGAGGGCCTACAACTCTATGTGGTTTGTGGTAGATCCAGCACCAAATTTACCTATCCAATATTACAGAAATATTTTTAATTTAAACGGACTTCATAATGCTGAAAATTGAGTAATTTGTACTTAATAAGTTAAAAGTTTAATTTTTACCTAAAACTCTTCTCTGTTAAAAAGAAAATCGAATTTATAATGAACGACATTTATATATATATAATTGTGTTTCACTTATATTATGAGATTCATTGTATATATAAACGTAGATTCGTAAAAGTTTAATTTAAATAAAATATAAAAATCATACAAATGTCGGGTATGTCAAACATAAAGTTGCAGATTGGTGAGTTAATGTGTTGCAACGAGCAATGATTTTGTAATGCAATTATTTTGCTCAAAGACCCTGTAGTGGGTATGGAAGATCTTTTTCACAGATAATAATGTGAAGATTTTCTTGGATTTGTAATGTAGTTATGTAGTGTCTGGTTAAAGAATAAGTTAGAGGTAAATAAATGGTTGGACCAACCTATGCAAATAGCACATTCATTAAGAAATGTGAAAAAAGAAAAAAAAAATAGTATCTAAGCCTATTTCCCAAAATAAAGAATCTGAACAGAAGTATTTGTCTTATAATTAATTAAGAGTTTGAATGAAAGATTGGTGTTAAAAATGGTAGGATTTTAATTTGACACTATTTACATTAGTATATGGCAGTATTAATAGAAGATTCACCAACATTATTGGAAGGGGACCCAGAAACAGCTATCTTGGACGTACGAGGGCTGGGTTTCTACCTTAAAATAGGAAACTCTTTTGTCAATAAGCAAATTGCACATATTAGCCATACAAATCTCATCGTGCACCATTCATATGTATTTCTATTTTAACACAAACAACTTCATAATTGAGCTATTGATGTCATCTAAGATTTTACGTGCTAGCTAACACAATTGGAAAAAAAAAAAAATAAGGGGCTTGCTCTTTGCCTTGCTATACTTAAAAAGAGATAACAAAAAATCAATCTATGAGTCAATTAGAATGTATATGTATATATATACACAAAATCATAATAATTAATGTTTAAGTGAAAGGAGTCTCCATCTTAGGTGCCTAGCTAGTAAGACCCAAGTCTTCAAATTAGAGAAATAAACAAGAAAAGAGTCAAAAAGGAGTTAGTGATTGGTATTGGTTGAGTGATTAAGAACAAACATGCATTTAATAGAGTAGGGACAATAGTGATGGAAAATTTATTAAAAGGAAAAGAATATATAGAAAAAAGAATTTTTGGTGTGCACCCATTGAATACTATGAAGTATAAAAAAAAAATCAATAATTCTTGTAAAAAATTTTAATAAAATAAGAGCTGTAAACCCATATTGCTAATTTTCAAGTGCCATAATAGTCTACTAGAGTTGAAAATTTTGAAATGGTCGGCTAAAGTCTTCCAAGAATTGTTGTGCACCAATATTGCTTGCTCGAAGACACATGACAAGAGAGGGAGATGAGCTTTTTTTTTTTTCTAAGTTAAAAAAAAAAAGCTAGCTAAACGAATTGTGATAAAGGTGAAAGTAAAATAGATTAGCAATTAAATAGAGTAATTAGGGAAAATATATTATGTTATAGAAACTATAGGTTTTATGTCCTCCTTTTATAGTTTAATAGCTCAGGTAATGAACATTATAATATAAAGTTATAAGCTCGATAATTTTCACCTTGACCTTTTAGTTATTTTTCATTTTTTTTTAAAAATATGGGTTCTATAATAATGAAAGTTTCAAATTTGTAATCGAGAGGACCCAAAAAAAAAAAAAGCTTGTAATCAAAATAATGAAAATCAAGTCTTTAGAGTTGTCATTGCATGCAAAAAGCCTAAGTTAATATCTTTTAATTTTGGCAGACCCATGATTAGATAGCTGACCACGTCGTTTTTTACAGTAAACGATGTTGCCAATATATATGTATATTACATAATAAGCACAATTTTCTTTTTTGAACGTTATTAAAATTAGCTAACCATTAGAATCAATTGACGAGAATTGTTCTCATTTAAATATTTTCATCTCAAATCATTGTGTATGCGACTACTTTTCTAGTTTTATCTAGATCCAATTAAATAAGTTACATACAAAATAATATAAAAGTTCATTTTACAAATGAACGAGGATTAAAAAAAAAAGGTGACGGTTCTCACCAATTTTTCCTATGAGGTGATAGTGGAACAGTAAGAAGGTTATTACCACAATTATAAGTATACAAGAAAATGATGGCAGTTCTTCCCACATCAATTATCATGTTAACCTGTTCTTGTTGTTGGCTTTCTTTCACTCACTCACTCACTCACTTATCTTTTTTAATCTCTTTTTGTAACACATACATATATACACATTCAAAGCCAACTGGCAACTTTGATTGATTTCACATACAGATAAAATAAGAGAGAGGGAGGGCGAAAGGATAGAGCAAAGGACAAAACCAGTCTAGAATTTTAATGTGATTCGTTTGGTTTCTCATCTACTTATATAGAGAAGGACATGTCAAGTGAGCAATAAGGCTTACTCATTGGCATTCCTCTCCTTTTCTTCCTCAGTCACTGTTGCTTGTTAGTTTAAATAACAAAGAAAGTTAATTTCATTAGAGTCCTTGTCCTCCTTCATTATATAAGAAACCTACCCTTTTGGAGTTTTGGATTCAAGATTATTATAGAGACATGAATATGTCAGCTTCTCATTGCAGTAGTAGTGGGTGTGAGTCTGGTTGGACATTGTACTTGGATCAATCCTCTCTTTCAAAAAATCTGTATCAGGGTTATGGTGGGTTTGTTGATGGGAATACTTATGTACGAGTAGAAGAAAATGATGATGAAGAGGAGGAGGACTTATCTATGGTCTCAGATGCATCTTCTGGACCTCCACATTATTGTGAAGATGATGAGTATTGCTCTGATAATCTGGCTACCAGCAAGAAGAACAAAAACAAAAAGAAGAGCAAAGAAAATAGCAGAAGTCAGCAGCAATATTCTTATCTGGATGATACTGCTAGTTCACCTGTTTTGAGCAAGGCAAGTTGATCATTTTATCATTTTCACATTATATTATGTAGATGTAGGTGTCTTCTTTTTCTTCTCAATGGAATCTTTGTATCTAATGGTTTGTTGATGTCTATAACATAGAAACCAGCAGATGACCATGCTTTGGAATTTTCACAAGGTTTTTCAGCAACACATTTCAAGGTACTTTTTAATATATGCATATATTATTTTATTACTGTATATATATACATGTTGTATGTGCAAGAAATGCCAATGCCAAGGCCACTTTTTCTTGTTGTTGCAGGGAAAATCTTCACTCAAGAAGCACTTTGGATTCTTTCAATCAGAAAAATCAGTTTCAAAAGAACCAGGTTTGTCTTTATGTCTATTCTTTTATTTTTTTAATGGTATTATAGAATCTTTAAGTACCTCCATAGCTCCAATCTTATGTTGGTTAATTAATACACTGGCAGGTGGATTTCAAGGAAGAAAATGGAAATGACATATTAAATACTAGTGATTAGCACCTTTTGTCTCTGCTGCTGCACTTGCTGTGGAAATAGAGAAATTAAAGAAGAAAGAAAAAGATTAAAAAGAAAAAAAAGATTGAACAAAAAAAGGCAATAGATCTCAAAGGGATTTTGTTCCTTTTCTTATTTTTTGTTTTCTTCTAAATTTCTACTCCTCTTTATGTGTTCCTGTCAATGCAGTGGGAAACAACCTGAAAACATTAAATAATAATAATAATAAGTTTAATTCACTTCTTCTTTTCTTTGCCTTTTTGTCACAAGTAGTGTTCTCATTAGGAAACTTGTTATGTGTTGTTTTTTCTTCAACCTTTTAACTTTCACCACTGCCTGCGGAACCCAAATTTATCAGAACATAAAACAAAATGTCATATTGAATAAAGACAGAAAAATTCAGTAACAAAAATTTGTAGCATTATAAATTATATCTCATTAACAGCTTCTAGTTCTATGCCAAGATTCATTATCTTGTTGGTAAAGTCAATTAGCAAATTAAACAAAAATAAAAGGATAGTCAGTATTTCAGGTAAAAAAGGGTAACAAAAAAAGCAAAAGATTGATGATAGCACATGAAGATTTGAGATTTGTGGTCCATTAAAGAACAGGGTGTCTAAGCATTTGGTTTATTGATAGGAGGAAAGGGTATCCAACCCATATGTCCCCACCCAACTACACATGCAACGGAGTTCATGGACTCTTAAGGGAGAGAGGGCCATAAAACTAGTAGCTAGCAAAGGCAATACCAATCCTGGAGGCCATTAAGTGTCCCACCCTTTTCTTTTATTTTCTCCTCATAGCTATATGCCAGGCTAGCTCAAACACTAGATGAAGTTGGTAAATTTGGTAATGTATGGCTTTAGAAAGCCTAGCCAGACAAATTTTCAGATGGAAGGAACCAAAAGGTAAGCCTTATTTTCCACCAAAAGTGACCATAAGCAGCACCTCCCCCACCACCCTTGGTAGCTACCTACTAAGAATGTGATCCATACATGATATTGGTGCAATTATTGCATTTTTTGTTTTTGATTTTGTATTGGTGGGTTACATTCAAAATCATTTTTATTGAAAGGATTCCCAATCCCATCCTCAAAATTAGCATCATATCTTAGAAAAGGACTCAGATTTTAGGAAAAAGACAACCCTCCACCTCTATCCAATCAATTTATCCTTTTCTTCTATCTCGTTTTTACTTCATAACAAACCCACAAAATGGCTATGGCTATGCTTATTTGAAGTGATGCAGATTTTTGCTCACCAAATAGCTCTTTAGGGTCGTAAACAAAATGAATTAGCAGTTGATGCGTGCAATATTATCCTGATCTTGATCTCAGATTGAAAAAATAAAAAACACCCTTGACAGCAGCATAGGACATCTGCTATAATAAGTGTAATGCCAACTGTAGGATGTATAATCCACTTCATCATTGATTCAAGATAATTATATGAAAGGACATCGACACAACACAACAATAAGAGAGGAACTTTCGGTAGGTGCTTGCTTATGCTTTGGCAAATCAGAAACTATGCATCAGAACTTTTGGTAGCCACTGATAAGATTAAGAAATAAGATCCAACGTAAGAATCTTTCACAGAATTTTCAGGGCCTACTTTTCACTTATAAACAAGTGTTTGTATGTAATTATAATTAATTAATTGACACATAATGCCTAAAGAAAATGAATATGGATCATGCATTCATCAAACAGAAAAAAAAAAAAAAAAGTACCAATAATTGTAATGAGTTGAAACTAACTTGTCATCTTGTGCAACTCTTGAAGCCTTTCAAATACATATATTTGTCGCTGTCGTTGGCCGCATCAAAAACACTATCAACTTGATTCTAGTTAGATCATAACCTTATCAACACACGTATGTATATATCTATCTATCAATGTATATGGTACGACCTAAAAGTTTGGAACATATATATATCTTGATACTGATGCCAACATTAACACATGAAGTCCCAAGTAAAAAGATTTTTTCTTGTGGTAGCTGTAGACCTCTCAGGCAATTTTGTGGCTGAATTTCTTACATGATATTTCAAATTCAAAGCCACCAACATGGCCTCTTATTTAATGTTGTCTATAAATTTCATGGTCAACTTGATTCAATCCTATGTCATTTCTAACTTTCTTCTATCAACTATTGCTACCAACCAGATCATTCCACTGAGAATTAGAGTGAAAAAACAACCAAAGAAAAAAAAAACACAAATTAAAAAATGTAAGAAAGAAATTTTTGAGTTTTGACTTCAAATGGTTTTACATTATATGAATACAAAACTAGTACACAACCAATAATTCTTATTTTTGTTAAGCGATGTTTTGATTTTAAATTTTAGTATATACAGTTGTATTAAATTAATTATTAAAATTTTTTTACTGTTTTTATAATTTACTTGAATCGAACTAAATTATTTAAAATTCAATGAATTATAAATATCTGATATTAAAAAAAAAAACAAAACAAAACTAATACAGAACTCACATGCCATTCGTGCCTGGTACATGCAACGAGTCCAGTAGAGCCAAATCAACCAGCTTATTACTTGTCCCTTGTTTTAATATTTGAATGCGACTGCATATTGACATAGCAAGCAAACAAAGTTCATTTTAATAGTGTAGGAGCATATAAACTTGTTTGATGTATGTAAAATTGATGTTACTGTTAAATCAGAAAGTTTTGATGGAAGTCGAACCCACATGGTTGAACACCATTTGATTGCATTCAGAATAAAGTGTCTGGACAACATACCACATATTATATTCAAATTTAACATATAACATATGGAAATTATTGAAATATAAAAATAAATATTTCTTTTTCTTTATATATGTTTCTGAAAAATGAACAAATAAATGATATGTATCTTTTATATTTTACACATGAACGATTGATATATAGTTCGATTATTTTTTTTAATGAGGTTCGAGCATTCAATGCTAATAAATATATATTATTTTATTTTAGGATAGCAGTTAATAACTGATAGTTGGTAACAATAAATTGGAAAAAGTTTGTTTGTTGTTGTTAGTATAAATGAACATTAAGAGTACAACATATTTTTAAATATGATTCATATATTTTTATTATGTAAATTATTTAAAATAGTATATAGTAATAAATAATAATTTATTATTTTTATTTATGTATTATTAAAATTATTAATAGAAATTATTTAAAAATAAAAATATTATTGCATAATTTTTAAAAATAATTATAGGTATAAATATCATAGCTATTTAATTATTAATTATAATTTAAAATAAGATTTATCCTATTATGAATTATAAAAAATAATTACATATATTTAATTTAAATGGAGTATTTGTTATTAGTTATTTTTAATAATAGTAAAATAGTCTAAGTAAAAAAAATATATAAATCAACTATTGGCTAATGGAAAAATATTGCAAAATAAAATGATTAAATATATAGATATTTTGGTTCTCAAAAAAAAATATGTAGATATTTTGAAAAATAATAATCATCAGTTATTAATTTTAAAATTTTAACAAATACCTATATTTTTAGTTAATTGAAGAAAGATCTTTATTAACTGTTTCAATAAGCTAAATCAACACATCCCTTAATAGTTTGGTATATAAATAAAAATGTATATATTTAAAGTATATGGAAACTATAGATAATGTTTCTCTTAATTTTGACTTTATTATTCTCTAAAAAAAAATTTGACTTTATTATGTCATTTATATATATATTTTTTCTCAATACAATTGAATAACCAACAAATAAAAAATCTAAATTCTACCAACAACCAACAGCATAATATTTTAATGTAAGCCATTTCACCAATTTGAGTTATAACATATGCAGTCACGTTAAGTTAATTGTTTGAGGAAATCTATCATTCTTCTAATTCTACCCGAATTAAACTGAATTATTTATATTATTGATAGTTAAGATAGAAAAATCTAAATTCTTATGAATTGAGCAACTCTTTAATTATAATCTTTTCAATATTTAGTTGACTCATCCATCAACAGCATTCATTTAAAAATTCTTAAAAAAAAAAACATTCATTTGAGAACAACGGTAAGAAAGAAGAAAGAATTTTGACAATGAAAACATTTGAAATAAATAGTGTATGGGATTAATGGCCACACCCACATTCTCCATGGTAGGCTCTACGAAGCCCTTAATATAGCAGTTATAAATTCTCCAAATATGCGTATTTCGGGCAGGTGGGGGCATCAATGGTGTCAAGTTTTTCTTTAACCGTTCCTACCCATCCATGGTTTTGTTCATTATCAATTAATACCAGGGGCCATAGCAACTTGCCTCTTTTGCCCAAGTTGGTTGGTAGTTGTAAATTAGTCGGCTGTTTTTTGGCTCTATTATTGAAATTTAATAAATCTGGCTCGTAAACGACTTTTGAAACTTTGTTAAAGAAAACGAATTTCAAAAAGTGTTCACTAGATTATAGAAAAAAAGCATTGGAGAAAATCATCCCTAGCCTTTACTTTTTTTTTTATTTTCTTGTGCTATGCTTTGATTATTATGGCGTTTATGATAGGGGAGAACAACAGTAAAATGAATTAAGTTGAGTGAATTTAATTAAACATTGAAACATCAACAAACATTTGAGAAGTTATATAGTGATCTAAGACCATTAACTCACCAAATCTAGTTGAAATATCAAATCAATGATAGTTGAACAACTAATTAAAAGAAATAAATCTAAAATTTATAAGAAAATTTGCAAAACTGTCATGCCATGATTTAAGATTATATCTTATAACTTATTTATTTATTAAATTATAGTCCGTTATAGTCCGTGGGCAATGATATGTTGGTCTTTGTGGTTCAATGGGAATGAGTATATTTGGAAGTCCAAGTGTTTAAGCGCCAGTTAGATTCTTAATTTTGCAGCGATTGGTTTACATGAATGGAATGAGGCTCAGCGGGGTGTGATTTTTTGGGAAAATAAGATTCAGTTTGATATAATCAGGGAGGGGTGTCTGAAATGGGTGAAGCTTGTGGGATCTGTTTTAGCTATCAACGTTGATACTGCTATTTTAGAGGTAGGAAGTCAAGTTGGTTGGGGTTGGGTTATCCGCAATTCCACTGGTGATATGTTGTATGCAATTAGCAGATTTAAGTCTGGTGTTTTTACTCCTCGTGAATCAGAAGTCTTGGGCATCCGTGAGGTTTTGAGTTGGTTGAAAGCAAAGGCTTTGGATAACATGATTATGGAATCAAACTCCCAGATTGTCATAAATCACCTTTATGGTACTTCTAGTTGCTCTATGTTTGGTTTGCTTATTAATGATTGCAAGCATTTAGCTTTAGATTTTGATAATCTATGCTTCAAGTTTGTAAGACGATATGTGAATGTGGTAACTCACTCTGTTGCAAAGGCTGCTCTTTCTATGAAAAAATGTATGGAGTGGCATTTAAAGCCTCCAGAATTCCTTATTGATGTATTGTCAAATGATCTTGCTTAATGAAGTTTTTTACTTTTCAAAAAAAAAACTTATTTATTTATTATTTTTCTAGTTGTTTTAATATAATTGGCTTAATCTTCTAACTAAACAATAATATGAGATTACTGTATATTTTCTTCATTTTATGGCATTACTAGTCATTGATGCAGTTTACAAAGTTGAGCTTTTGCCTTCTTCACTACTAGGCTTGAGAGAGAACTAGAGAGAGAGGAATTTTTCTCATGTGTTTGAGGGGTTGTTTGCATCTTTATTTACACTTTATTTACAACCCCTCATTTCTTATACTTCCATCTTTATATTCTATTTAGCTAGTCTTTTTCATTTATTTAGATAGTTATTTTGAGAATTTATCTATCAATTTATAAGTTTTATTTATTTTTTTATGAGTTTTAAAAGTTTATTTATGGTAATGAATGAGATTACAAGATACTAATTATGGATAATTTTTCTTCCTTCTTTTTCAATAAACTTTGATTAATATTCTTAGTAGTGTTGGAAAGGGTGTTTAAAGACCTTATTGATTATGAAAAATCATATATTTTCTCTTTGAAACCTGAAATATGAGAGTTTCTACACTATAAAGACTAAGAAAGAGTGATGTTTGCCAGGACGTCCTTGGCCTGTTGGCCAAGGCTTTCCGCTGGCATCTCCGGGACTTAGGTTTGAGTTCTAGCTCCGACCCCCATTCCCTAAAAATGATTAATTTGCTACAACTTAGCTATATTACTCTTCAAGAGTTTATGAAAGAGGCCCTAGAGAGAGGGAGGGGGGGGGGGGGGGGTGAATAGGGCAAATTAAAGATTAAAAGAAAATTAAGGATTAAATAAGAATTAAAGAAGAATTTAGATGAAATAGCAAGAGAAAAATTCAATAACACAAGATTTACAAGATTTAAGGAGTTCGATTCACAAATGAATCTATATCTCCATCTAACTTATCCCCAAGTTAGGATTTTTAACACCCACTCCAATCTTATTAGTCTAGATTAAGTTTACAAGAGTTTTATGGCTCAACTCTAACCCTTACAACACAATGAGCTTTTGAAGGCTAAGCTCTAACCAAAAATCAATCACAAGTGTTTTGAGGCTTACATTTGAACCTAAACCACTAGCATTAACTTCTTACTTCCCTTTTTCAACCCAAGAAAGAAGATGAAGAAGAGAGCTAACCTAGCACACAACTAACACTCAAATACAATTAAGAATTTTAAGAATAGAAATATTGTTTAAAGAGATTAATTGCTTAACCAACTTGTGTAACTTCTTAAATGAAGTTCCAAGGCTTTAATATATAGTTAGAGATTGAAAAATGGCTGTTGGAAACCATTAAATTTGTTCCCAACTTCTTTCTTCTTCATAAATGCATTTTCAGCTTTTGTAGGAATTTAAACGCTCAGGACCATGAGCGTAGGCTCAGGATCGTGAGGGTTGAAAAATATAACCGTTGCATGCAAAAAGTGACTGTTGGTGATGCTCACGGTCATGAGGGTATACTATGAGCGTGGCAGACTCCTTTCTTTCAATTTAGGCATAAGTCACAGCTGGATCGTAAGGATAGGCTCAAGATCATGAGGGTAGTTCTCAGGATCATGAGTGTAGGCTGTCCTCACTTAAACTTTTTTGTTTTGCCTTCGAACACACTTCCTTACATTTGGTTCTTTTTCCATGCTTTGTAGGACATGTGCAGGGGTCTTTGAAGGCTTGAAATGTGTTTCAAATGTCCTCAATTATGTTCCAAAGCTTGGTCAATTTACTTTTGCTCTTATTAAATGTAATTAAGTACCTATGCTTATAATCACACTTAAACAAAGAGCATTAGAGGTTAAAAAATGTTTGTTAAAGTCAAAATAAGGATGAATTATCATTTGATCATGCAAATGTTCAACAATCTCCCATTTTTTAACATTGACAAACAATTTTGAATGATAAAGAAATCATAAGTACAAGTGTGTGCAACCTTGCATAAAGTGCTCCCCTCAACATATGCTAAGGGGTTTCAAGTTTTTTTTTTTTTAAATCTCCCCCTCAATATATGCTTGGGTGGTTAAAAGAAATTTAGCATTTAAAAAGAGATATAAGCAATATGCACAAAAACTTAGCCAACAAAGGTGATTCTAAACATTTTAAAGTGCATATCAAATATTTGTGCAAGAATTTAAATATACAAGACATGAATGCAAATATCCAATTCACTGAAGGTCAACATTCATATTTGAATTCATCATTCAAAATCTCACACGCTTCTCCCCCTTTTGTCAAAGAAAAAAAAGGATGAAACTTAAAAAAATAAAAGAGGAAAGGGAGGATGATGAGAAAGAGAATGAAATTAATAACAAAAGAAAATCCTAAGTACATTGACATAAGCATAGACATAAACATAAATAGAAGAGTAGACATAAACTGAAGCATACAGACATGTAGTCCATGAGATGCAATATGAGAAAACATAAGAGAAATACATAAAGAAAATATTTCCTAAGAAAGAAAAACTAGGCTTGATCATTTCCATCACCACTATATCCTTCATCTCCATGCCCCCCCTTGAGATGGTGGATGAGAGAAAGGTGCCCATTGACATTGGTAGCCTTGTTGCTCATATAAATGGTGGACATCATATTGCAAATGAGAAATATGATTATCCACTTGAACAAAGTGAGAATTAAAATGGTTTTCCACTTGATCAAAGCAAGCATTGAAGTTATTTTCCAATAAGGACATGTGATCAAAGAGATCACCAACCCATTGAGGCTCATTTGCATAAGCTTAAGCACCTCTAGAGGACCCTTCACCCCTAGTTTGTTTTCTTTGAGGAGGAGCTTGAGGCGGTGCTTCTATTGCTTCCATTTCTTGAGAGGATAAATGATTAATCTCATCATAATATTGTTCAAGCTCTTTATCCATGGCTTGTGCAACTTCTTCATCTTTCCAAAACCACATGTTATTAACCCTCTTGTTCAAGAGTGTTTTTGCACATGTTTCTTGAAGGAATTAAATTTCTTTGGGAGAAAGCTTGTGTTCTTACATGAATTTGAGCATTGTTGTAATAGATTGGAGGAGTTGATCTTGGATTTTCCTTAAATGTTCTTCTTGGATGTGGTAATGGAGTGGTAGCTTGCCTTGAAGATTTTTTAGGAGCCATAATTGGAGATAAAAAAATGAAGGTAATGATTGTGCAATAAGAGAATGTAGCAAAATAATAAAAAGAAAAATTTTAAGGAGGGAACAAATTGCAAAAATAAAAATAAAACGTAATGGATGCAAGATAAAGAAATTAAGTGCAAGAAGTACAAAATAAATAAGATTAATGAATAATGGAAATGGTAAAATAATAAAAAATTAATGAGAAAGGAAATGACAAGAATTAAAATTTTAATGAGTGAAGGAGAAAGTGAAGAAGAAATAAGAGAAATGAGAATCGTTCATGGAAGAAGGGGGTATAAATAGAGGATTTTTTGGAGTGAAAATGGTTCTGGATTAAAGAAAAATAATTGACAAAGTGAAATGAGCTATTGGGACCGAAAGGAATGTAGAAATGCAAAGAAGAGGCTGACCAAAAGAAAGAAGAGGCTGACAAAAATTGTTCAAAAGTCAGGCCTAACTGACCTTCATGGTCCGATCATGGCCCCGAGCAAAAACGATGAGCGTGTCAGGCTCTGGCGGGCCAGGAAGAAGCAAATACTTATTTTTGAAAAAGAAGATAGGTCCACCCTCATGGGACACTCACGGTCCCGAGTGCGGGCTGTGAGGGGGATAGAATCTAACGGTCAGTCAGTCATGAGCAACAACCCTTTCCAATGGCTTGTGACTGTCTTTCCATAAGCCCTTGAACTTTTGAATTTTTGGCAATTAGGTCTAAAAAGTTGTGCAATTTAGTCCTGACGGACTTAATTTATCAAAATTAAAAATTATTTAAAGGCAAATGCATTCAATAAAAAAAGGATAAATTAAAGACAATCGAGCATGCAAATGTAAAATTTATGGACAAATTAATTTTTGGTAATTTTAAGTAATTAATTAATTATTAAATATCAAGAAAAAAATAGATATATACATAGGCCGATCAAAAAATTTAATGTAGCCAAAATAAACACTCATATATGCTTTAATAAACGCAAAACAAGATGCGCACATGGGCAAAATAATTAAATGCGATAATAAATAAATACAAAAATGTGCACAATTTTTGGATATTTTGAAAATTTTGATGGTGAGCTAATATGCAGAATAAAATTCAAGGATATCCAATTTTTTTTTAAAGAATTAGGCAAATAATCAGGATCTTAAAAAATTATCCAAATAAGCATATCTACGAGTACTATAATATATAAAAGATGAATAAAAAGGAACAAAAAGCTTAATGATGCAACAATTGAGTACATAATGATCACAAGCACTCAACATAATATCATTAAAAGTAATTGACAAGAAAATGCATGAGGGAATTAAGTAAAACTAGCACCATCTAACATTCCATGTTCATACTTAATGAAGTTCATTCGATCTTCATTAAGTGGCTTGGTAAAGATGTCTGCTAGTTGGTGATTAGCGTTTACAAATTCAAGGTTAATGAGACCTTCTTGAATATGATCCCTAAGAAAATGATGTCTAATATCTATGTACTTTGTTCTAGAGTGTTGGATGAGATTTTTGCTTAAATTAATAGCACTTGTATTATCACATTTAATAGGAATGTGATCAACAATGATGCTAAAGTCCCTTAGTTATTGTCTTTGCCATAAGACTTGTGAACAACAACAACTTACCGCAACATATTCGACTTCAACGGTGGACAAGGCAACCGAGACTTGCTTTTTACTAAACTAAGACACAAGACATTGACCTAGAAATTGACAAGTCCCGGAAGTGTTTTTTCTATTTAATAAGCTTTTGGCAAAATTCGCATCTAACAAACTAACAAGGTTAAAAGAGGGACTTCTAAGATACCACAAACCTTAATGCAAAGTACCAACTAGGTACTTAAAGATCCTTTTAATAGCATTCAAATGAGACTCTCTAAGACTAGATTGAAATCTAGAACACAAGCATGTAGCAAACATTATATTTGGTCTACTTGCGGTTAAATAAATAAGGGATCTGATCATACCTCTATATCGCTTTTCATCAACCGGTTTGCCATTCTCATCCTTGTTGAGTTTGGTAGTGGTGCTCATAGGAGTCTTGGTTGACTTAGCTCTATCCATGCTAAGCTTTTTGAGAATGTCTCTTGTGTATTTTGCTTGACTGATGAAAATTCCATCCTTGCATTGCTTGATTTGAAGTCCAAGGAAGAATTTGAGTTCACCCATCATGCTCATCTCAAATTCCCTTTGCATTAACTTAGAAAACTCTTCACACAAGCAATGATTAGTGGCACTAAATATAAGATCATCTACATAAATTTGCACAACAAGTAAATCATTGTTGGAATTTTTGATGAAAAGAGTTGTATCTACCTTTACTTTAGAGAATCCTTTCTCTATTAGAAAATTGCTTAACCTTTCATACTAAGCTCCAGGAGCTTGTTTTAATCCATACAATGCTTTAGAGTGTTTGAAAACATGGTTTGGAAATTCAAAGTTCTCAAAATCTGGAGGTTGCTCAACATACGCTTCTTCTTGAATGAAACCATTCAAAAATGCACTCTTAACATCCATTTGAAAAAGTTTAAAATCCATGTAGGATGCAAATGCAAGTAACATTCTAATGGCCTTTAACCTTGTAATAGGGGCACAGGTTTCATCATAATCAATGTCTTCTTCTTGATTATAACCTTTGGCCACTAATCTAGCCTTATTCCTAGTTATGACACCTTGTTCATTCATCTTATTTATAAACACCCATTTGATGCCTAAAATAGGATGATGTTTAGGTCTAGGAACTAAGGTCGAAACCTTGTTTCTCTCAAATTGATTTAATTCTTCTTGCATCGCAAGGACCTAAAATTCATCACCCAAAGCATTATCAACATTTTTAGGTTCAATTTGAGAAATGAAGGTTAAATTAACAATGGTTTTAAGATGAGATCTAGTGGTCACCCCTTTTGAAGTGTCACTAATGATGAAGTCATTGGGATGATCCTTTTTAAATTGTCAATCCTTAAGAACCTCCTCATTAAAGGTGAGTTGAGGAACTTCTTCTTTTGGAGTTCCTAGTTCCAAGGGCTTGTTAGCATCATTTTCTTGAAGGTTCATTTCCAAAAATTCATCTACAATATCAATAACACTACCAAAATCCTTTTTATGATTAAGTGGGTTAGATTCATCAAAAATAACATGCATTGACTCTTCAACTACTAGAGTTCTCTTGTTAAAGACCCTATATGCTTTGCTAGAGGTGGAATAGCCTAGGAAATTTCCTTCATCGGCTTTATAGTCAAATTTTCCAACATTTTCCTTGGTGTTTAATATAAAGCACTTGCATCCAAATACTCTAAAATATGAGATTTTGGGTTTTCTATTGTTCCAAAGCTCATAAAAAGTTTTGTTCAAAATTGGTCTTTTAAAGACTTTATTTGGCAAGAAGTGTTAACGGCTTTTGCCCAAAAGTATAAAGGCAAATTATACTCATGAATCATAGTTCTAGCCATTTCCATTAGAGTCTTCTTTTTTCTTTCAACTACCCCATTTTGTTGAGGAGTTCTAGGAGAAGAAAAAGTATATGAAATACCATTTTCATTACAAAAGGTTTTGAAAAATTTATTTTCAAATTCAGTTCCATGATCACTTCTAATAGTTGAAATGCAAAAACCTTTTTCTTTTTGAACCTTTTTTGAAAAACTTTCAAATGTTTTAAAAGCATCATTCTTATGAGCAAGGAAACATACCCAAGTGTATCTAAAGTAATCATCAACCAACACATATGCATAGTGCATTCCACCTAAACTAGCAACTCTAGTAGGTCCAAATAAATCCATATGAATAAGTTCAAGTGGCCTAGAGATGGACACTACATTTTTGAGCTTGAAGGAAGTCTTAGATTTTTCCCCTTTTGACAAGCATCACATGGTTTGTCCTTAATGAACTTGCATTTGGATAAAACAACCATAAGTTCATGCTTAATAAGATCATCCAAGAGCTCAAAATTTGCATGTCCTAACCTTTTATGCCATGTCCATGTGTCATGGGAAATTGACATCAAACATTTAATGTCTTTGTTATCAACCTTATTTAAGTCAATAACATAGACATTATATACACTTTCACCACTAAAAATCACTTTGTCCTCATCTAAACTACTAACAAAGCAATTTTTAGGATAGAAAGTGACCTTGTTTCCCATGTCACACAATTGACTTATACTAAGAAAATTATGCTTAAGACCATCAATAAGCAACACATGATGTATAGATAAAGATTGAGGGTTACCAATTTCTCCAATGCCTATTATCTTTCCTTTTACATTGTCTCCAAATGTAACATGACCTCCATCTTTAGCATCAAGCTTCTTGAATTGCACATTATCTCTCGTCATGTGTCTTGAACATCCACTATCAAGATACCACTTGCTTTTTGTTCTTGTGGACTTCAAGCACACCTACACAAACCATTCAAACATTCTTTTGAACCTTTAGTGGACTAGGTTGGTTAGTCTCAAAGTAATCCAAAGGAAGCAATTTCAAGTGTAGTCTTCTATAGAAGCACACATTACTAGTGTGACCTTTGGTCATACAATAAAAGCATTCAACATTGGCAAATCTATTTTTCCTAGGAGCATATGATTTCTAGTGTTTTAATCATACCTTGTGGGTTTCCTAAAAGTTCTTTGTGCCTTAGGAGGAGTGTAAGACATGCATTGACAATGGGCATTGTGCATTATGAGGTGCTTGTGTAGTACGCTTAGGAGTGTTGTTTCTAGTCATGTCTAGGTTGAGGCCTCTTAGCTTGAGATTTACCCTTTTGTGTTAATGTGGGTTGAGTCTTATGAGACTTTCTCTTATTATTAAGCACATGAGACCTCTTAGCTTTGAAGGTTTGAGTCTTAAGGGGTTTAGAGGTAGAGGGAATGGAATCACAAGAAGCTTTCACAAAGTTAATATGAGATGATGAAGAGGGTATTCCATTAGTGTATCCAATTCCATGAGTATGCCCATAGAATTTTTGAGAGTCAAGAAGACTATTTAAAGTCTCTTTTCCCTTCATAAGTTTATCAATAGAATTCTTCAATTCTGAAACCTCTTTAGAGAGCTTAAGATTTTCATTATTAGCTTTCTTAAGTTGGTCCTCTAAGGAATTTGAGGATTTTAAATCATTAGCAAGCTTTTCATTTGATTCAACAATTTTATAGAAATCATTTTTTAAGCTTTCAAATTCCTTGGATAAGTTTAATAGCTCATGCTTGTAATGCTTCTTCTTAGAGAGAAGACTTTTGCACTTAAGCATGAGTTTGCTCACAATAGAGTTCTCATCATCATCATCATCATCATCATCACCATAATTTTCATAATCATCACAAGAAGAATTAGATGTAGATGTTGCCTCTTTTTTTATCTTTAAGAGCAATGAAGCAAAGGTTGGCTACTTCTTGTTTGTTATAGTCATTTTTCAAAATCCTGATAGCCAATGATGAAAAAGCTGAAATGTCTCATCAGACAATCAATTTGATGAAGAGAATTGAAATTTGAACCATTTAAAAATCTATCGATCTACTAAAACCTTACCCGATCACCAATCATACCATTTCAAGACCTAACCAAATCCTGATCAAACCTTAACCCAACCATTTTAGTATTGAGAAAGAGGTTTGAGAAGAATAATCAAAGAGAAGTTCACTCGAGCCATGTCTTCTAAACCAAAAAGTACAGTCCTATGTAAGGCCTATTTACAATCTGTATTTTATGGTTTTCAATCTGGTTTTGATTCTTGAAGCTTCAGTTTAACCTCTGGAAGCCCCGAGAGTAAAAGTCAAATTTTGGTCAACGAAACTTTTCAGTGGTCAAACTGAGGTCCCAGAGTTGAATTTCAATTTGAAACTGTCTTCTAAAATTCCAATGTGTCAGTGGACCCCATTTGGCAAAAAGTTAAAATTTTGACCTCCGGTGGTCATAATTGGTCATACAATTGTCTGCCTCTCCTTGTCTTTATCCAAAAAGGACACTTGTCAAAAAGGTGCTTTCCAAGTTTAGAATATTCCAAATTTGGAATATACTAGGACAAGTGTCACCATATGAAAGGGAGAATATATACTATGATCTAATAACCTTGAATATTCAAAGGAAGTTATAATAAATCCCACTACCTTAAGTTGACTATAAATAGAAGCTTTGAGGAAAGCTTTTAGGAGACTTGGGGGAGGAGAAAGCTTTTGGGAAGAGAGAGAACCACTCCTATTATTGAAAATCCTAGCACAAGAAAACCAAAAAAATCACCAAATAATTCTCTCCAAAAAGCCATTAGAAATTAGGGAAAATTTGAGAAATAAAGGGGAAATTATGCTAAAATTTCTCTAAACCTAATTTCTCTCTATTTTCTTCTCAAATAAATCTCAAAAATACCAAAATCAATCACCAAAATCCAAAACCTACCTCCTGCAAATCAATTCCACACAAATCAGAATCAAATTCAAACCAAAACCCACCTTTAAACACCATTTTCCCCTTTTGTTCAATGTCAATTCTCTACAATCAATTGGTGTTTCTTGGTGAGTTCTTGCCCAAATTATGAGGCTAAAAACTTTCTAAAACATCATTCTCATTGATTCATATATTATTTCTTGGGTTTGGGGCATTAAAATCAAGTTTTGAAGGTAGGGAGTGCAAAATTGTGTTGTTCAGACATGAACAACCAGTTTTAGCCTATGAACAACCAAACCGGTTGATCATAGCCTAAAATCGGCTGTTGTCTCTTCTAGACCAGCTATTGAAGCCTCCAAAACTAGCTAGTCTAGCTCTAAAACCGGCTATCCAGACTCCAAGTCTGGTTGATCACTCCTCTACACTTAAAATGACTCTAATGATGGTTGTTAGGGTTCCAGAGGGTATATACTTACTTGAGCTTGATTCTAACCCTCCCCTAAGATCCTAGGATGATGGAAATTGAGTATTTAAACCTATTTTTCTATTTTTAAATGATTTTACAATTATTTTCATTTTATTTCCCAAAACTCCTTTTTAAGTGTGATCCTTAACTTTGCTTTGATTTGATGATTGTGATTGTGTTTGTTGGTGTTTATGTGGCTTATAATTGAATATTTTGATGATTAAGTTTGTGATTTGTGATTTATTTTGGTATGCATCCTTGATTAAAGTCTTGTTTAGTATGTCTCATGCATGTTTGTTGCTTGATTGTGCTTAATTGAACCTTAATTGTTGTTGTGATGTTGTTAAGATATAAATATGCATACTTTATGTCTTAATTTGTTGTTTTTACTATTTGTGGATCATTTTGGTTATGTTTTCCATCTTAGATCATTGTTTGTGCATTTTATGAACTTTGTGTTAATTTGAGAGCATTAATGCTCATAACTCATACTCTTGATGATTATTGTTGTCAATATGATACAAATGCTTCATCTATGTGTTTTTATTTCAATTATTATGACTTATGGGTCTTTATTTCATATTCCATACTTTGGTTAAGTCTATCTTATGTTTATATTAGGTTTATGTGTTGTGAATAGGTTTTAAATACCATTTTGGTCTTGTTTAGTGTCTCTAACCTAATATAAGCTTTGTTTCTTATCGTTTTTATGCCTATTTCACATTTTAATCTTTTATCCCTGCTAACCTATTCTCTACTCTTATACATACTATGCTATTCTCTACTTCTCTCCTAATTTCTTTTGCATTATTGCATTCTCATGCATTCATGTGCCTTTATGTATATCACTTGCTTGATGCATATCACTATCATGCGTGTGCTCATTTTTAGATCCTCTAGATGCATACTTGCGTGCTACCTAGCTTGCATCACTTGCATACTTTCATGCTTCCCGAATTTGCATCACTTTGCTTGCTTCCCGAATTTGCATCTTGCATCATCCTTTGCATGCACCCTAGATTTATTTAATGCTTATGTGAGCATGCATTGCATTAGCATCATCCATTGCATTATATATACCTCTTGTTATCAATCTCAAGTTCTCAATCTCAAGCTACTAACTTTACTATCTTCTACTAACTTATTTCTAACTTTTATTTTCATTTGCTATTTTGATTATCAATTTATATTATATATTGTTGTGATATATCAATTCTCAT